>PVIH01002977.1:0-172541 GCA_004025045.1 Sigmodon hispidus
CCAAGGACCCAGCAATACCACTTCTGGGTATATACCCTAAAGAGGCACATTCACACTCCAAAGGTATTAGCTCAACTATGTTCATAGCAGCATTATTTGTAATAGCAAGAACCTGGAAACAACCTAGATGTCCCTCAACTGAAGAATGGATTAACAAACTGTGGTACATCTACACAATGGAATACTACTCAGCAGCAAGAAAAAATGATATCCTAAAATTTGCAGGCAAATGGATGGATTTGGAGAATATCCTCCTGAGTGAGGTATCACAATCTCAGAAAGATAAGCAGGGGATTTACTCACTCATTTGTGGTCTCTTAAACAAACAAACAAGAAAAAGAAGCCAAGCATACCCAAGCTGCAAACCACATCCACTGAACAGCTTGGGATCAGAAACACCCTGGACTGACCCTTCGGACCCCACTCCAACTATAGGAACACCTGACTCACTCTTGAGGGAGGATGGACAAAACTTTATTTGGCCAGGAGTGGAGACTGATCCAAACATTATTGGGTCAGTGGGACCATAGGACTGTCTACTCCCTGCCCAGGGAGGGGATGGGGAGTTGCAGAGAAGAAAAATGACCTGATGTGGTGGGAGGGGGAAGGGACCTTGAATAAGGATATACAGGGATGGAAAAAAAAATTCAGAGGGAAAGCTGAACATAAAGTAAATATATGTGTAGCAATCTTATTTGCATTATCACCCTTGATAAGTCATGCTTATGATTTTTATCCTTTTTATAGTTATTGTTAACTTTTCAGAATTTTAAATTCATTTTACTTGGTAAATACAAAGTAAATAAAGGAAAAAGAAGGAAAAAGAAATTAAGAAAGAAATCAGAGTCTTCCTAGAATTTAACGGGAATGAATACAAAAAGTACCCAAACTTGTGGGACACAATGAAAGCAGTCCTAAGAGTAAAATTCATAACACTAGATACCTATATGAAAAACCTTAAGAAATCCCACACTAGAGAACTAACAGCTCAGCTAAAAGTCTTAGAACAATTAGAAGCAAACTCACCTAGAAGGAGTAGACAGTAGGAAATAATCAAACTTAGAGCTGAAAACAATACAATTGAAACAAAAAGAAGAATACAAAGAATCAATGAATCAAAGAGTTGGTTCTTTGAGAAAGTTAACAACATAGTTAAACCTTTATTCAAAATAACCAAAAAGTAGAGAGTGTGTATCCAAATCAACAAAATCAGAAATGAGAAGGGGGACATAACAGACACCCAGGAAATCCAGAGATTTATCAGATCATACTTTGAAAATCTATATTCCACAAAAATGGAAACCTAGAAGAAATGGACAGCTTTTTGGACAGGTACTATTTACCAAAATTAAATGAAGACCAGATTAATTACTTAAACAGACCTATAACCCTTAAGGAAATTGAAGCTGTCATTAAAAGCCTCCCAAGTAAAAAAAGCCCAAGTCCGGATGGTTTCATTGCAGAATTCTGCCAGATATTCAAGGAAGAATTACTACCATTACTCCTCAAACTATTTCACACAGTAGAAACTGAAGGAATATTGCCAAATTTCTTTTATGAGGCCACAATTACCCTAATACCCAAGCCACTCAAAGACACAACAAAAAAAGAGCATTGCAGACCAATTTCCCTCATGAATATTGATGCTAAAATTCTCAACAAAATTTTGCAAACCATATACAACAATATACAAAAACATCATCCACCATGATCAAGTAGGCTTCATTCCAGAAATGCAGGGATGGTTCAACATATGAAAAAGTGTAAATGCCATTCATCATATAAACAAACTGAAGGAAAAAAAAAACACATGATCATATCCTTAGATGCTAAAAAATCCTTTGACAAAATATAACAATCTTTTATGATAAAAGTCCTGGAGAGATCAGGAATATAGGGAAAATATCTAAATATAATAAAGGCAATTTACAAGAAGCCAACAGCCAACATTAAACTTAATGGAGAAAAACTCAAAGCAATCCCACTAAAATCAGGACCCAGACAAGGATATTCTCTCTCCCCTTATCTATTCAATATAGTTCTCAAAGTTTTAGCTAAAGCAATAAGAGAATGAAAGGAGATTGAAGGGATACAACTTGGAAAACAAGAAGTGAAACTATCTCTATTTGCAGATGATAAGATTGTATACATAAGTAATCCACAAAATTCTACCAGGGAACTTCTACAGCTGATAAACACATTCAACTGCATTTGAGGATACAAAATTAACTCAAAGAAACCAGTAGCCCTTCTATACACTAAAGATAAAAGTGCTGAAAAAGATATAAGAGAAACATCACCCTTTATAATAGCTGCCAATAGCATTAAATACCTTGGAGTAACTATAACCAAAGAAATAACAGATCTATTTGGCAAAAACTTTAAATCACTGAAGAAAGTAATTGAAGAAGATATCAGATCTCTCATGTTTCTGGATAGGCAGGACCACCATAGTAAAAAACGACAATTCTACCAAAGGCAATCTACAGATTCAATGGACTTCCCATCAAAATCGCAACACAAATTTTACAGACCTTGATAGAACAATACTCAGTTTCATTTGGAAAAACAGGAAATCCAGAATTGCCTTAAACAATTTTGCTCAACACAAGAATCTCAGGAGGCATCACTATCCCCAACTTAAGTTATACTATAGAGCTACAGTAATAAAAACAGCCTGGTACTGGCATTAAAAACAGACTTGTGGATCAATGGAATCGTATTGAGGATCTGAGCATTAACCTAAAAATCTACGAAAACCTGATCTTTGACGAAGAGGCCCAAAATATTCAATGGGGGAAAAAAAGTATCTTTAACAAATGGTGTTGGCATAGCTGGATGATGGTGTATAGAAAAATGCAAATAGATCCAAGCCTGTCACTCTGCACAAAACTCAAATCCAAGTACATCCAAGATCTCAAAATAAACCCAGACACACTGAACTTGATAGAAAAGAAAGTGGGAAATACCCTCCATTGAACTTGCACAGGTGACCACTTCCTGAATATAACACCAGTGGCCCATACACTAAGAACAACAATCAATAAGTGGGACCTCCTGAAACTGAGAAGTTTCTGTAAAGCCAAGGACACAGTCAATAGGACAAAACGACAGCCCACAGAATGGGAAAAGAATTTCACCAACCCTACAATGATAGAGGACTGATCTCTAAAATAGATAGAGAACTCAAGAAACTAGAGCCCAAAACCTTGAATAACCCAATCAAAAAATGGAGTTCAGAACTAAAAAGGGAATTCTCAGCAGAACAATTAAGAATGGCTGAAAGGCACTTGAAAAAGTGCTCAACATCTTTAGTCATCAGAGAAATGCAAATCAAAAAAGCTTTGAGATACCATCTGCCACCTGTCAGATAGGCTAAGATAAAAGACACAGATTACAGCCTATGCTGGAGAGGTTATAGAGCAAGGGGAACACTCCTCCATTGTTGGTGGGAGTATAAGCTTGTTCAGCCACTCTGGAAGGCAGTATAGTAGTTTCTCAGAATACTGGGGATCACTCTCCCCAAGGATCAAGCAATACCACTGCTGGGTGTATACCCTAAATTTGTACATTCACACTCCAAAGGCATTAGCTCAACTATGTTCATAGCAGCATTATTTGTAGTAGGAAGAACCTGGAAACAGTGTAGATGCCCCTCAACTGAGGAATGGATTAACAAACTGTGGTACATCTACACAATGGAGTACTACTCAGCAATAAGAAAAAATGATATCCTAAAATTTGCAGGCAAATGGATGGATTTGGAGAATATTCTCTTTAGCGAGGTATCACAATCCCAGAAAGATAAGCAGGGGATGTACTCACTAATTTGTGAACTCTAAATAAAAAAGCAAAAAGCAAAAAGTAAAGCATGTCAAACCTGCAAACTACAAACACTGAACAACTTGGTATCTGAAAGACCTTAGACTGGAACCTTGGATCCCACTCCCCACAGAGTAATACCTTTCCCAGTCTTAATGTTGAGGTGAGGAAAGTGGACCTGCCAGGAGTGGATGCTGAACTAAGCTATATTGGGACCTTGGGACCTCTTGCCTTTGCTGGGAGGAGATTAAGTGATCTGGAGAGAGAGAGTGACTGGAAGGGATGGGAGGAGGAAGGGAGCTTAAACAAGATATACACAGATAAAAATATGACTTTATTCATAATAAAGAATAAATAAATAAAAAGAGAAAGATATCAATAATATTTCCCAGCAGCCTTCAAAGAATTTTAAGCCATACTCCAGATAATTTCTCCCAACAATATCATGTCCAGTCTTCAACATGCTTTCACTAATCCATTTAGGAGGATTGGGGAATCCAAAAGTTACTGTAAATAGTGAATGTACTTAAAGAGTGAGACTCTGAATTTCCATATCTATTTTTAAAAAAGAAATCACAGGAGCCATATACTTTACCTCTACAAAGAAGGCCACACAGAACTGAACCAAGGCTGTCACCAGAATTGAAACTCTCCATGATGTGATGGTTGGGATGAACTGGAAAATATATTATACGTTTTACATTACATATTATACTCTTGCGAGAGTACACAATGTTTGTTATTTAGAATTTCTGTTTTTGTAATAACCCTGACATTGGAGGGCAGGCATTGTTTTCTCTACTTTGCAGAGAGGAAAGCTTAAGGCTGGTACACCTTGCCCCAGGACTTACTCAAAGCCAAAATCTAAACTAAAATGAAACCCTCCAGGCCTGTGATCCCTGCACTGCTGGATGGTGCCTGTCAGCTGCATCAGTAAGACCCCTTGGGCAGTGAAGCAGAGGACACTTTGGAGCTCATATGACCCTCTTCATTTATGCTTTAAAACACGGGGAGAAGATACCAATTTAAATCATACTTCTGCAATTCTTACCATTTTCTCTGATCTTAAAGCAAAAATGTACTTGGAATTCATTGTTTTTGTTTTTGGCCTCCAGCAAAAGTGTCTTGTGGGTAAAAAAAAAAATCAAAAGTCATGACAAAAGATTAAGGTTATTTTGACTGAGTATAATGTTTTGAACATATGTTACTGGCCCCAAACCTTTGGTGCTTTGTGCAAGCCTACCAACCAGTTCAAATATTAGAGCATCACAGACTCTCCAGGAAACAGATTTATCAGATGGGAGAGCCACATCCACAATGGACAGGGAGCTACATAGCCCAGTTTCTGATGCTCAGAAAGTTAGATTGTATGTGTCAGAATCTGAGGTTGAAAATCACAAAATCCTCCACCATTGTAGTGTCTAACACAGTGGTTCTTTAACTTGTGTGTCTTGACCTGCATGAGCTCACATATCAGATATTTACATAACAGTTCATAACAGTAGCAAAATTACATTCCTGAAGTAGTAACAAAAATAATTTTGTGCTTGGGAGAAAACCCTTACATACAGGTCATCACAATATAAACACTTGTATGTAAGGGTTGCAGCATGATTGAGAACCATTGGTCTAGCAACTCAGTTCAAATTTGCATCCCCATGATGGAATGAGCTGTTTCAAGACACTACTTGATCATTTATTTCCCCAAGCAGAAGCAGCCTCTACATGGGCTTTGAGGCCAGTCACATTAGGTGGAAGGCTTTGGAGAAGGTGAGTCTATTCAGGCCCACTCAGATCCCATTGCTGCTTCCACTGTACTGGGGAAAGCTCTTCTCCATTCCTAGCCTAGAAGTGTTCTTACTTTGGAATTCTTCACTGTAGAATGTCTTCACTTCTGAGTTACTCAGAGCAACATCTTCCTTAGCTTTTCTTCCTGAACCAAGCATATTCTGAAGCTCTGTAATTCATGGGCTATGGAAGGATCCCCTGAGTTTTCATTTCCTAACTGTCTTTTCATTGCCTTGCTTTCCTGCCCTTGTTTAATCAATCTATTTGAAATGTTCTTCCAAGGGGCCTTTGGCAGAAAGTTCAAAGCTGGTTGACTGTGAGGATGATGCCTTCATTTCCCCTGTTCTCTATGCTTCACAGCACAGTGCCTGCCTGTTTTACAACACTGTTCTATCTGTGCTGTAATGTAAACCTTGCTTTTATTTTCATCTCCGCCACCCCACATATTTTTTTTCCATTGCTAGAACCAAAGTTGTTCTTTGAAATTCTTTGAAAACCAAAAGAACCTCAGCCCTTTCTCATGGTGCTGAGGTGGTTCTGCCCATCAGAAACAGCCTGATCTGGTAAGAGCCAGCCTGTATGTCTAGGCCCCCACCAACCTGTGTTTCTTCCATGATACCTCCATGGCTGCCGCTGCAACAGTGAGAATTTCTTTCTAAATTCTCCCAGCTCTACTTTAACATTCCCTTCAAGCCTGGGTGGCATCAGACATCCATATTAGATACCAATGAAGAATGGCTAGTCTTCAAA
Source organism: Sigmodon hispidus (assembly GCA_004025045.1). Taxonomy (NCBI): domain Eukaryota; kingdom Metazoa; phylum Chordata; class Mammalia; order Rodentia; family Cricetidae; genus Sigmodon; species Sigmodon hispidus. The sequence goes on from PVIH01002977.1 coordinate 6,361, forward strand.
ACCAAACTGTATGCTGACAGCTTCTAGACTTCTCTCACAATACTAGATACAAGAATAGCTTTAATAACTTCTTGATGAGTTTAATTTTAAATTAGTGTGTTCTAGATCAAATTATGACTACTCAGATAATACTCTATACAGTCAATTCCTGGTATAGTAAGACTATCCCAACCCTTTTCTTCTACAATTACATTTTAAATGATGATTTTACTGTTTTAAACACTTAAGCTTGAGGGATTAATTATTATATTGTTGCATTAATTTTACTGAATTGATAAAATATGGCAAAACAAAATTTTTAAATAAGACAGTTCAAATATTTTTTTTACATTTAGTGTGCAAGCATGCATGTGGGCTCTTTTTTGCTTGTTCATTTGTTTGGGGGGTCATACATGCCACAAAACACATGTAGATGTCACAGGTCAACTTACGGAGTTGGTTCTCTCCTTTTGCCATGCGGGTCATAGAGAAGGAACTCTGGCCATCAGGCTTGGTAGTGGGCACAGTTACTTACCATGTTATCTCTCTGGTCCCAAACAATTGTAGGAATGGACACTATAAACACGCTAACATGATGACACTATTAATATGAAAATCAATGTGAAATACAATAACATTTTCTCTTCTAAAACCTAAAATATCACAGTGGTTAGTGGGCCAAAGAGAATAAAGATTGACTTAGAGACTGCATGTACAGCTTTGGCACATCTGAGTCATAGCAGATGTATAATGTACCACACTTACCTCCATTCCACGGTATATATCTTCAAAATCAGAAAACAGAATGAAAATTGTGAGGCCCGCAGCAGATGTCAGCAGGAGTGAGAATAAATCTAGAGAAACACCAAACATTATTTTCAGGTGCTAAAAGAATGCCTCATACAACTTGGCACATGTTAGCAATCAGTTTGTGTTGGGCAAATGCTAGCTGTATCTTCAGATGTTTTAATACATCATCATATGTTTTAAAATATGTTCTAATGTTTATAAGATAGAGGTGTTATATTAAAATCTTTCCTCATAAAAAATATAATCAAGCATATTATAGAAATTTCCATGAAGGAAGCATCTTGACTGTGGTCTGTTGTGTGGAAACATCCTGTGGTGACTAGCCCACCTGCATGCTTACTGGAGAAGCCCTGCTCATGATCTACTGAGATACATACAGCATCTAGTGAGATACATACATATAGGATGCACCCAGTCCTGAGAGAATCTTATTCTTCAGTTCAGAATGTAGTATATGAGTCTGCAACTGACACTCAGGGTTTTTGTTGTTAGGCCTAGCAGCCTTTCTGAACTCTTCTGACCATTCACATTCTGTTTCCTATCAAGAGATCATTAAGTAGATAATATTCCCTCTGCCATGTTACAGTGATACATTCCCTATTACTCCACTTAATGAGCCCAATTTACATACCACTTTTCTTACAACTCCCTAATCCTCCCTTATAAATCTTATTTTATATCTCATATCATGTTCTAAATATACTATCTCAATTGATGTATCAACCAGACTGTGACCACTTGGAAGTTTCTGCATCTGGGGCTTTGGGACTCTGACTTGGGAAAGGTAAGTTAGAAATAAATATGCAATGTTGCTGTATTTTAGAATATTATTTTAAAGTATATTACTTTTGTTTACATTGCATTTGTTAAACTCTGTGAAGCTATATTACTTTGCTGGTCTAAAACATCTGATGGTCTATTGTAGTGGTATTATGTTGGTACATTGTAAATATTTGTCCCTTCTACTGGCTTAATAAAAAGCTGTTGGCCAGAGGCAGACAGGAAGTGTAGGGTGGGGATACTAGACTAAGAAAACTCTGAGAACAGGAAGAATTGGGCAGAGATGCCAGAGAGAGCCGGATGAGTTGCCATCAGAAGCAGAGGAAATAAGTTGAAATGCTGCTCTAAGAAAAGGTACTGAGCCACATGGCTGCACAGGATAACAATCATGGGTTAGTTTAAGGGCAAAGAGTTAGCAAGCTATATACCTGGGCCCTACACTGATAAGCATAAAATTAATTTAAGCATCTATGTGTTCCTATGGAACTGCTGGACTGCTGGACTGTTGGACTGCTGGACTGCTGGTCAAACTTCTAGTATAGGCCAGAAAATCTGGGCCAGAAACCATATACAACATGTATAAAGAGCTGAATGTTCAATAGCCAGACAGGAAACAGACCTAGGCAGGGATGGCAGGCAAAGAGAATAAATATAGAATTCTATGAGGAAAAGGGAGAAGTAACCAGAGAAGGAGGAGGACTCCAGAGGGCAGCCATGCAGCTGCACTGCAATCCACAAAGTAAGAAACAAACAAATGCATATAAGAAATTTTAAAAATTACAGAGGCAAAAGATAGACAAGGTAATTTAATGATAAGGAAAGCTAGCAATAAACAATCCAAGCTAAGGCCAGATATAGCGGGGGGGGGGGCATTCAGGACAGTTGTAAGATAGTTTCATATCATGTCTTTAACAAAAATTTCAGATGGACTTACTCAGTACTATGAAAATGGTTATATATGTTTATAGTTACTTCATTAAAACTTAACCATTGTTTTAGTCTTACAAGACCTCATAGAGATACTGTCATCCACAAGCCAGCATAAAACAACCTAATGAAAAAACTATGTCCCTCTCCCGATAAGTTGGTCATCCGAGGAAGGGTTATGGTCAATTATCATTTTGATAAGATGTTTATAAGTTAATCTTTGGTAGAAGATAAAATAATATTATAGATATAAAAACTTCTTTCAAAAAAAAGAAAATAAATAAATAAGAGATCATTATACTTACAAACAACTATTAACCAAAAGATAAATAAAAAATAAATTGCCATGGCACAGATGCTTATATATTGATACAAATAGAAAATCAATCTATATGTTTGACTGAGATAATATATATTGCAACAAAGTTGACCATGGTACAGATGTTTATATATTGATACAAATAAAAAATTAATCTATATGTTTGATTGAGATAATATGTATATTGATACAAAGTTAAATATATAATTGCCTTATTTTGCACATGTGTCTACCTATGTCTAAAATATTTTACACACTGATGTGTATTAAGTACATTGTCATTTCCATAATGCGATTTCTACCTCTAATTATTTATGCTAGTCATAACATTTGTTATAATATATACACAAGTTGTTTTATATAACTCTGTTTAGATATTTTGTACAATGATAAATAGTTAAGATATTGTCATTTGATACAAAATGTGTATCTTGGTTAATATTCATAAGATTGTCATACATAAAATTATTATGTAAGAGTTGTACACTCATTCTTAAAATGCCTATTCTTACAATATAAGCTTTACTTTCTTGGTTGACTAGAATTACAGATTACCGCTACTCAGATTTGCCACCTAACAGTCAAGATACTCAAGATTTTCAAAAACATGTTAAAATATACCAGATAAATAGACGTCTTCAACCACTTCATAGACCAAAAAAATTATAGCATTCAAGATTTTGTTATCTAAAATTTGGCCTTGAGAGACACAACAACTCCTGGCATCACTGTTTCTTTCCCGAGGTGGTGTTGAGCATCACAGACATCTTGCAAAGAGATTGTCTTGTTTGGCAAATAATGGCCTGAGGGGCAAAGGACTACACTTGCCCCAACTGCTGTCAGCGTGCGCACTGTCCGATATAGATGAGCAAAATAAAAGATAGAGACTGCCAAAGCCTGCCTAGACAAGATAAGACGGTCTTACCCAAAAATACCCTGCTTTTATAGAGACTTGTTAGACATCCTAGGCCAATAGACAAAAGGATAAATACCCCCGCTATACAAAAAAGTGGTAGATGACTGTCCAAGTAGTTAACTGTCGTTGTCCTCTCCTAAATCTTAAAAGTTACTCTCTCGTGCTTCTGACTTCAGATAATATATTTTCCTTCTCAGGTCTTAATGGTGTTAAAGACTAGATAGTTGAGGTTGTTATTACTTCACATCTCAGCAATAACACTCAAATATTAAAACTTTATTGTTCGAAATAAACAGCTTTAAAGCAATCCCTATACATTGCCTCGTATCAACATTGTAGACATTACAATACACCTTATATTTATTGCTTGTTAGCTATAGTTTGACTTCGCTTATGTTAGTATCTTTCTCTTCCCCAGACACAACCTTATGATGGTCCCTATAGTATATAGTTTTATACTTAGTTTAAAACTTTCTTATTTAAACAAAAGGGGGAGATGTATTGGGAAACCAGAAGCTACCCAGGTAAACTCTGATGATGTCAAAAAACCAAAGCCAGCCGGGAGGGGCATGGTCAGCTGAAAAGAGCCCCAGACCAAGACAGTGCCCGACCCTTTTTTGACCTATGGTGTGGTTAAAAAAGACCACTCTGTGACACTCCCCTACACGCTGCTTCCTTCTCTCCCCCTTCTAAATCTTTATACCATAAGTGTTTTTAAAATAATAAATATTACCAGACTATATACATCTTCGATAAAAGCCAAGTATTTTTAATTAAGAATAAGCCTTCATGTGTGATTTATTTGAGTGGCAGGCCTCTAGAAAAGTATAAAACAACCAACAACACTGCTGGGGAGAGAAAGAAAGACAGAGACTGAGAGACACAGAGAAAAACACGAAAAGTGAGAGAGACAAAAAGAGGGAATTGCTCACAAATAGAGCAATATGCCCATGATGCTACAAAGACCACAGGAGTCAGCAATGTGCTGTTTGCATTTATTCCACTGTGGAGTTTCCAGGACCCAGAAACTGGAAAAGGAGGGTGACATGGACTGTCAGTCCTGCTAAAGGCCTGATTCTTATCACTAACTGACTGAGTCTTGTTCATTGTATGTATCCTCAGCCTAGTGATCTGTGAAGAGGCGCTCTCCCTTCAACTTTTTTTTTTTAATTCCATGCATAAATGAAACAAGTGTCTCTGCCCTCTGAAGTTAACTGTTGTGGACCTGAATATTCCAATGTAGACAAAGCAGAAGAAAGCAGCCTTAAAAACAAATTTATGAAGGTTTCAGAAGCATTTAAAGGGAAATTAAAGAGAAAATTAAAACCTCTCTTTAGAATTAGAAACTCCTTAGAAATAGAGGAAAAGACAAACAAAAAATTGGAAGAAATCAATGAATATCCCAAAGAAAGTCAAGAAAGCACAATCAAATAGTTAAAGAAAACAGTTCAAGATTTGAAAATTGAAATAGAAGCAATATAGAAGACAAGGAAATACTGGAAGTGGAAATTCTGAATAAACTAACAGGAACTACAGATGCAAGCATAACCAAAAATGCAAGAGATGGAAAGAGAATCTCTGGCATGAAGTTATAATACAGGAAATAAAACGCTAAAGTAAAAAAAAGTCATAACACAAAACATTCAGGAAATCTGAGACACTGTGAAAAGACCAAACCTGAGAATAATAGGAGTTGAAGAATGAAAAGAATACCAGCTCAAAAGTTCCTGACATCTGGATGGAGACTATAAAAGCTGGAAGGTTCTTGACAGATGTTATACAGAAACTAAGAGACCACGATGCCAGCCTAGACTATTATACCCAGGAAAACTCTCAGTTACCATAGATGGAGTAACAAGATCAGATTTAAACAGTACCTGTCCACAGATTCAGCCCTACAGAAATCACTAGAAGAAAAACTCCAACTTAAGGAAGTTAGATGTACTCATGAATCACAAACAATAGGTAATTCTCACAGAAGGAAATCCCAAAGAAGAAAAACACACACATACTAACATCACCAACAAAAATTAATACTATTTAACAATCACTGGTCATTAATATCCCTTAAAAACAATGAACTCAATTCACCTATAAAAAAGACACAGGCTAACAGAATGGATAAAAAAACCCTAACCCTAACCCTAACCCTAACCCTTTGCTGCATACAAGAAACATACCTCAACTTGAAAGACAGGCACTGACTCAGAGGGTTGGGAAAAGACTTTTCAATCAAATGGAGTTAAGAAGCAAGGTAATATAGCTATCCTAACATCTAACAAAATAGACTTCAAATTAAAATCAACTAAAAGATATCAGAAAGATATTACATATCCATCTAAGGAAAAAGTCCATCAAGATGAAGTCTTAATCCTGAACATTTATGCCCCAAATACAAGGGAACCCATATGTGTAAAAGGAACATTACTGAAGTTTAAACCACACATCGAACCCCACACACTAACAGTGGGAGACTTTAATATCCTGCTCTCACCAATGGTTAGGTCTACCAGACAGAAACTTAACAGAGAAATAAGGAATCAAACAGATATTATGACTCAAATGGACATAACATGTACAGAACTTTCTACTCCAAAACAAAAGAATATACCTTCTTTTCAGCACCACCATGGAACTTTCTGTAAAATTAACTGACATACTCACTCAGTCACAAAGCAAATATAAACAGACACAAAAATGAGAATAACCTCTTGAACCCTATTAGACCACTATGGCCTACAGTTAGATTTTAACAATAACACAAACCACAGAAAGCCTACATACTCATGGAAACTAAACATCTCTCAATTAAACCACCTCTGGGTCAAGGAATAAATAAATAAAGAAATCAAAGACTTTCTAGAATTCAATGAAAAGGAATCTATAGTATACACAAACTTATGAGGAAAGTTCATAGCATTAAGCGCCTACATAAAGAATTTGAAGATACCTCACACAAGCAAATTAACAGTACAGCTAAAGCTCTATGACAAAAAGAAGTAAACTTACACAGAAGAAATGGACAGCAGTAAGTAATCAAGCACAAAGCTAAAATCAATAAAATTGAAACAAAGAGAACAGTACAAATAATCAATGAAACAATGAGTTGGTTCTTTGAGAAAGTCAACAAGATACAAAACCTTATCCAAACTAACCAAAAGGCAGAGAGAGAGAGAGACAGAGAGAGAGAGAGAGAGAGAGAGAGAGAGAGAGAGAGAGAGAGAGGGAGGGAGAGCGGGAGGGAGGGAGGGAGAGTGGGAGGGAGAGAGGGAGCGAATATATATACAAATTAATAAAATTAGAAATAAAAAGGGTGATATAATAGACACTGAGAAAATCCAGAGAATCATTAGGTCATACTTCAAAAACCTGTACTATATAAAATTGGAAAAACCTAAATGAAATGATAGATTTCTGGATAGGTACCACTTACTTGAATTAAGTCAAGACCAGATAAGTCACTTAAATAGAACTTTTACTGTTAAGAAAATAGAAACAGTTACTAAACATCTCTCAACCAAAAGAACTTCAAGGACAGATAGTTTCAGTGCAGAATTCTACCAGAATTTCAAAGAAGAACGAATACCAATGCTCCTCACATTGTTCCACACAATAGAAACAGAAGTAACATTGCCAAACACTTTTTTAATGAGGCCATAGTCACCCTGATCCCCAAACCACAAAAAGACAAAACCAAGACAGAATTACAGACCAATCTTGAACATAGATGCAAAAATACTCAATAAAGTACTGGCAAATCAAATCCAAGAACACATAAAAACATCATCCACTATGATTAAGGAGCCTTTGTCCCAAAGATGTAGGGATGATTCAACCTATGAAAATCTGTCAGTGTCATCCACTGTATAAGTAAACTGAAAGAAAAATATCACATGATTTCTGATTAGATGTTGAAAAAAATCTTTTAACAAAATTCAATACTCCTTAGTAATACTTCTTAGAGAGATTATAAATACAAGGAGCCTACCTAAACATAATAAATGCAGTATAGAGCAAGCTGAAAGTCAATATCAGACTAAATGGAGAGAAACTCAAAGTAATTTCACTAAAATCAGGAACAAGACAAGGTTGTCCACTCTCTCCATATCTACTCCATATAGTACTAGAAGTTCTAGCTAGAGCAATAAGACAGCAAAAGAAGATCAAGGAAATACAAACAAAAAAGAAGTCCAGCATTTGCTATTTGTAGATGATATAATTATATACATAAGTGACCCCCAAAATTCCACCAACTAACTCTTACAGCTGATAAACACCATCAGTAATGTGGCAGGATGAAAGATTAACTGAAAAATTCTGCAGTAGCCACTAGCCACAAATAGCATAAAATATCTTGGGGTAACTCTAACCAAACAAGTGAAATATCTGTATGACAAAAATTTTAAGACACTGAAAAAAAATTGAAAAAGAAAATGAAAAAGAAAAAAGAAAATGGAAAGATCTCTCATGATCTTAAATAGGTAGGATCAAAAATGGCAATCTTGCCAAAAACAATGTACAGATTCAATGTAATCCCTGTCAAAATTCCAACACAATTCTTTACAGATCTTGAAAAAACAATACAACTTTATATGGAAAAACAAAAAAATCCAGGATTTCTAAAACAAATCTGTACAATAAAGGAACTTATGGAGGCACCACCATCTCTTACTTCAAGATCTACTCTAGAGCTATAGTAATAAAAACAGCTTGGTATTGTCATAAAAACAGACACAAGGATCCAAATTAAAGATCCCTACATTAATCCACATACCAATGAACACCTGATTTTGGAATACATAGCTAAAAATATACTATATATTTTGTATATATTCTGACATAACTATATGGCAGTATTTAGAAGAATTCAAATAGATCCATATCTATCACCTGACACAAAATTCAAGTCCAAGTGGATCAAAGACCTCAACATAAATCCAGCTACACTGAATCTGATTTGAAAGAAAGTGGAAAATGTCTTTGAATGCATTGACACAGAAGACCACTTTTTAAATATCAGTAGCACAGATGCTGAGAGCAACAATTGATAAATGGGATCTCCTGAAACTGAGAAGCTCCTGTAAGGCAAAGGACATGATCAATAGGATAAAATGGCAGCATAGAGAATGGAAAAAAATCTTCACCAACCCTACATCTGACAGAGGACTGATCTTTAAAATATATAAAGAACTTAAGAAACTAGACAACAAAATACCAAATGGAGTACAGATCTAAACAGAGAATTCTCAACAGAAGACTCTCAAATGGCTGAAAGACACTTAAAGAATTGCTTAATATCCTTAGCAGTCAGGGAAATGCAAACAAAAACAACTGTGAGATGCAATATTACACTTCTCAGAATGGCTAAGATCAAAATCACAGATGATAACCTATGCCAGAGGGGATATAGAGCAAGGGGAATACTCCTCAATTGCTGGTGAGAGTACAAACTTGTATAGCCACTTTGGAAATCAGTATGGTGATTCCTTAGAAAACTGGTAATCAATCTACTTCATGATCCAGCAATACCACACTTGGGAACATACCCAAAAGACACACATTCATACCACAAGGACAGCTGCTCAACATGTTCATACTATCATTATTTGTAATAGCCAGAACCTGGAAATGCTCCTCAACTGAAGAACAGATTTTTTTTAATTTGGCACATTTACACAATGGGATATTATGCAGTAGGAAAATTTTGATACCTTAAAATTTGCAGGCAAATGGATGGAACTAGAAAAAAAATCATCCTGAATGAGGTAACCCAGACCCAGAAAGACCAACATTACAATAGGCACTCTCTCATAAGTATATATCAGACATAAAGCAGAGAATAACCAGGCTACAATCCATAACCCAGAAGAAGCTAGGTAACAAGGAGTACCCTAAGAGAGACATCTGCGGATTCCCCCCAGGAAGAGGAAATAGATAATATTTTCTTTGTATACTGGGAGCATGAGGCAGCGGTATAGGGGTAAGAAGAGGTGGGAAGAGACCATGAGGGAATGGGATTGTAGTCCATTGAATTGGGGGAGGGGCAGAGAGAACAAAAATTAGATATCTTAACAGAGGAAGCTCTTTGAGGGTTAGGGAGAAACCTGGTGCTAGGAAAACTCCTAGGAATCCACAAAGATGACTCCAGATAAAACTCCAAGCAATACTGGAAGAGATGCTAACCTAGCCTTCCCCTGTAATCGAATTGATGACCACCCTAATTGTTATAATAAAACCTTCATCCAGCAACTGATGGAAGCAGATGCAGAGATCCACAGCTAAGCACTGGGCTGAGTCCAGTCCAAGGGAGGGAGGAGGGATTATATGAGCAAAGGGGTCAAAATAATGATGGGGAAACCCACAAAAAAACAGCTGCTCCAAGCTACTGAGAGCTCACTGACTCTGGAATAACAGGAAAACCTGCAAGGGACCAAACTAGGCCCTTTGAATGCAGATGACAGTTGTGTGGTTGGGCAGTTATGAGGTCTCTGGCAGTGGGACCAGGATTTATCTCTAGTGCATGAACTGGCTTTTTGGAACCCATTTCCTATAGAGGGTACCTTGCTCAGCCTTTATATGGGGGGAAAAGCTTGGTCCTGCCTCAACTTGATATCCCAGACTTTGTTGACCACTCATGGGAGGTTTATCCTTTTTATGGAAGCTGAGGGTGAGTGGGAAGAGGGGAAGGAAGGGCAGGGCAAGCCAGTAAGTAGCTCCCCTCCATGGCCTCTGCATCACTTCCTGCCTCTAGGTTCCTGCTGGGTTTGAGTTCCTATGCTGACTTCCTTTAATGATAGAATACAATGTGGAAGTAAATAAACCCTTTCCTCATCAGGTTACTTTTGGTCATGGTGTTTCATCACGGCAGTGGTTCTCAACCTTCCTAATGCTGTGACCCTTTAATACAGTTCCTCATGTTGTGCTGACCCATAAACCATAAATTTATGTTTGCTGCTACTTCATAACTCTGATTAAACTACTATTATGAATCATAATGTAAACAACTGTATTTTCCAATGGTTTTAGGTAGCCCCTGTGAGAAGAACATTCACCAACAAAGGAGTTATGACCCACAGGTTGAGACTCACTGCATTACAGAAATAGAAACCCTAACTAGGCCAGTCACCAAACCTAAAGACTTGAACTTAGTCCTCACTGGCTCCTTCCCACAGGATGCTATCCTCTGCCTCCATATATGCCCTATATAGTATGCACATGAGAACCCACAGCTGGAGAGCATTATCATGTCTATCATGAGATAACAGTTTAACAGTTTTCCTTTAAGCTTCACATCTCCATGTTGTATCTAATTCTAATTCACTCAGTGTGCGTGTGTGTGTGTGTGTGTGTGTGTGTATGTGTGTGTGTGTGTGTGTGTGTGTGTGTGTGTGTGTGTAAGTCTCCTGCAATGCATTTACTACTGAAGTAACAAGTAGTGAGACTTATGAAATACATTTACCTTGGAAATAAGGACTATAAGAAATAACCCCAAAACATAAAGCAGAATCTTCATTTATTGCAACAAAGAGTCAAGGGTACTTTCAAACACCGCTTCAAAGCTGAGGGAAATGATGAGAAACTCTGTCACTGACAAAGAATGTAAGATCAGAGGGAGATTGCAGCCTGATCTCAAATCCTTTGAGAAGACAGCTTTGCCAAACTTGTTCAAGAACAAAGGGAATCTGTATTATATAATTGAATGAAAGTTCTTTAACAATAACTGCATATTTATAACTTAGAGCCAGGAGCTTCACATATACAACACTGGAACAATTTCTCCAAAGCAGATGTCAGAGGCTAGACTGTCTAGTCACAAATAACAAAACAGACATTTGTGACTGAGTTTAACTGAAATGACCCCCTGTATACAAACAAAAAATTACTAAACTTTATTGTATCAAAAAGAAATAAAATGTATATTAATTAATTATTAAGAGAGACAGAAGAAAGAAAAAGGAAAGCAAAATCTAAACCCTCTCTCGACTAGTAAAATTCAGTGTTCTGAGAAATATTAGCCCCCCAAAGAAACTAGGTCAATGTTACTAGTAGGGAAAAATAGAAAGAATAGAATCCAAGCTACAATGACTACTTTTGAATGCTTTCTCAATCTTATAAAGATGTAGCAACATACATAGGCCATAAAGTTAACGCACAACAAATTCAAGGAAAGAAATGAAAACAAACTTTAATACGTGAGAAAATCAAACTCAATACTGAACTAAAAGTCTGAGAACTATTTTGTTATTAACGAGTAAAAAAAGAAAAAAAATACATCTAATGCAAGAAGAAAAAGTAAAAGCAACACTCTTGAGATTTTGATCTGAAACATCCATCAAAAGTGAAGGTACGGAGGGCATGATCTCCAGAGCAGCACAGAGGTGGTACCTTCAAAAGGCGGGCAGATGAGGAGGGCATTAACCTAACCATGAATTATCCCATGACAGCGTAAGGGGTTATTGTGAGGGGATAGAGAATGGAGACAAAGTCACCAGGACCATTCACTTGTCCCTGGCTTCCCCCACCTCACTCCAGCCATCTCCTTCTGCTTCCCTCTACCCTTTCCCCTCAGCTTTCCCACACTTGCTTTCTTTCCTGCATCCTGGCCTACAAAATATTAGCAACTTTGCTTTACCATTGTTCCCTGTTATCTTCTCTCCTACACTGAAGCCCCAGGCACAACAGAGCCAACTAACCACAGACTAAATTAAAATAAATAAATCCATAAAATAACTTTAGGTATTTTGTCACACTTACGCAAAGCTGGTTAATACATATATATGTATAATGAAGACAATAATAAGGGTCACAGAAAGTAATTAAAACTTTAAGAAAAATTCTACTCCAAACTATATGATAAAGTTTGATAATATCAATGAAATGGTATTATATAGGCAAAAATATATTACTTAAAACAGTATAATTCAAATCAATCCTTTAAGACAACCTTTCAAAGGGAGGATTTTAAGCTAAGTAATTACTGCTAGATTTTTGAAAAATGTCCAGGAAAAAATATTCTTATGTATTTAAATCCTTATAGAGGAAAGAAAAAGTCAATTTTTAAGTCTAAAACCCAAACATAACAAAAATGTACAAAAAGAAAACTTTCTGAAAATACAGCATGGAATGCAATTTTTTAAGGAGCTACAAAATTCAATTTACTAAAGGTTTAATCTACTACAAGTAAGTAGGAAATTCTCAAGAATATGATTTAATAAAAAATTATTAATATAACACATCTGTAGCACTGGATAAGAAGATATAAAAAGAGTATTCATCTTGGTAGATGATGGTAAGCCATCTGTTGCAGCCTGTCTCATAAATGGGATTTAAAAATCTCTCTTGATTAATGCAGAGGGGTATTTTCTTTACTTACTACAAGCTTTCCATGATGATTTAACCAACGGCCCAAAATATATTCATAAATACTTTGTGACAATTACTACAGTGTTGCTATTAAGGTGTATATTTATTCACTAGCCTTGACATTATTTAACATTATCCTGAATTCTGGATTTCATTCACTAGGGAACATAGGTAGATATTAATTTTATTTTAAAAAGAAGAAGGAATAATTTTGTTTGCAAATTCTAATCACAATTTTTCTAAAATACTTAAGGCTCAAAGTAACAAAAAATGAGAAAGGATTCTGGATAGACAGTGAGAGTAATACTGTACCCTTTCCATGTCACAGTGATATTCACTTATAAATGCAGCAGGAAGAAGCCATTCATAATACAAACAGAAAAGCAAGTAGGATTATGTTCTTAAATGTACAGAACCTATAGTGGAGAAAACTACAGGTATTAGTGGATAAATAAAAGAAATATGAATAAAGGTGAAATGTGGCATGTTTCGCCTTATGACATATCCCCCATAAGCTCATACATCTGAGCTTGGACCAAGCTGGTGGGCACTGCTTTGGATGGCTGTGGGACCTTAGGGAGGTGAAGCAACACTGGATGAAAAGGGTCAGTAGAAGTCCTGAGATCCATCTATATCACAGGCCCAATTCTTGGCTATTTTGCTTCCTGACAGTGGCTACAGTGTGACCAACATGTACATGACCCTGCTGTTTTGTGCCCTCCTTGCATGATGAACTGTATCCCTTCAAACTGTAAAACAAACAAGTGCTTCCTCCAGCAGCCTGATTCTTGCCACATCCTTGGTCACAATAAGGCAATAACAAAGGGATGTGGAATGTTTCTACATGAGATTAAATTATATAAATCCATAAATTCTTCCTAAAGTGTCAAGACCCCAAGTGAGAAATTTTTAAGCTGGACACTTTACCATTCATCTGGAAGAAAAAACATGAAAGTGAGATACTGTAAAAAATGAAGAGAAATGAGAGTATATTACTCCCATGCTGCTTATTAAATAAACCATGAAACCATAATTGGTAAAGTGCCATTGTACATGTATCAGTGAAATAGAAAAGAGAGTGTGAATATGTAATATTTGGAGGTAACACAAAGGAAAAGTATCTAGTACAAATTACCTATAATTAAACAATAACTTACATGAACATAGATAAGATGAGGCTGGTATTATTCTCAGTGGGAGAATAAGTAAATGAAAGGAATATTAGATATTCAATAGAACAAAAATATACTAGAAAAATTGATTAATTGGGTAAAGTAACTTGACTCACACAGTAAACATACCACATTGTATTAAAATTAAAAAATTAAAATATTTTAAAAATAAATTAGTGTAATCTGCTGTTTTATAATTAGAAAAACCTTTCTGTGCATAAAAGCAATGAGAAAAATAACTACAAAAGAATAAACAGCTCATACAGAAAGAAAAAATAATCACAAATCTAATATGAAAATAGATTAAAATTTACACATATTCCTAGATGACATTATTAATAATACAGATCTATATTTCTCTTCACTGAAGATAAATATCTGAACTAAAACTAAATTAAATACCATGCTTTAAAAAGTCTTATCAGATCAGCAAAAAATTGTTTTTAGTATAGCATTTTCATATCCCTTATTGGCTATGCTGTTATGAAACAACTCTAAATACCAACAAAGAAACTAGCTACAAATATCCTGAAAATCATTGTAAATCATATCTCAAAAGCTGAAACATTTTCACCTGCTTTCACCAAATAATTGAACTGGTTTTCTAAAGAAAATCGGAAGACAGCCAAAATGATGTATAGAAGATTTGTTTGCTTTGTTTTTATTCTTTGTAACACAAGCTGATTCAAATTCCCCATGTAGCCCAGAACGACCTTGAATTCCCATCCTCTTGCCTCTGAAGACTGTGGGCATGTGACACCACTGCTGGTTTTATGTGGTACTGGGGATTAAACTCAGGGCTTTAAGCATGTAAGGCAAGGATTCTAGTAACTAAACTACATTCCCATGCAGCATGAGTATGCTTTGACATAGCATTACTTACAATGCTGACATAGCAAAGCTAGCTGTGAGTAGACAAGATGCCCATGCATCTGAATTTCCTAAGGTCCTGCTTGAGCAGGCACAATGACTAACAGTATCTATTTCCACTTTCCAAAGTGTGGAAGGTCATACTCCAGTATGTTTTTCTGTATAGAGGTCTTGATTGCAGCTTTAAACATTTTGGAAGGTGTTTTTTTGTTTGTTTGTTTTGTTTTTTTTTGTTTTGTTTTGGATTTGACTTTATTCTACTTAGAGAAATGTATTGGAAGCAAGGCTTTTTACACACATATATTATAAATGTGGGTCATTCCCATTTGTTGCACTAGACACTTTACATAGAATGTTTTATTTAATTCTCCCCACAAGACTGAAGAACATATAATATTCCCATTCTACACATGAGAAAAATATATGCCTAAAAGACTTTATGCAATTGTTCCCATTTTATGAAGCTACTAAGAGATTTTGTGAATTCTTTAAAGGCCTTCTATAAAAATCTCTTAACATATAAGCTTGTGTACTGAATGATTCTAGGAGACTCATTTGACCACTAAATAATAATTGTACATCCTCAAATGAGCAGGTTACTACTCCTGGGCTCTCCATCTAAGGCCATTTTATTCAGCTAGGCCAAAGAGTTTCAACATCTCATTGACTGAAAAACAGTGACTCTCAGAAGGACGTGGGAACAGAAAAAGACTCTGAATGGAGCCTTAAACTTTGTACACTTACAGTTTGTGTAGATGGGTTTCCGAAATGGCTTTCCCTTAGAAAAAATAAACGCTGCTGAGATACAGTTGAGGGTGATGATGGGCCACAATGTAGTGCTCTCAAAGCTTAGGACAGAGGCAGGAACCAGAGTTGCATTTCTAGTCCAGTTTTGCTCCAAAGTCATGTTGGTTGAGAAATTACTTTGGTTGGTCAGAAAGCAATCACTATGAAAGAATAATGAAAAATTCCGTACTTTGTTTTTTAATCAGTTAGGTGACAAAGTGATTTAATTACTACCAGGTGACGTCAGCTTTTAACCTGTGGCTGCTGGTATCAGACAGGGCATGTCTTGTTTACTTCTTACAATGACAAAGCAGAAATAAGATTCAGAAGTAATCAATGTCATCTTCTATCTGTCCTCCATGTAGAACAGATAACCTGTCAATTATTCATATAAATTGTTTTATAGAATTTCTGTAAAATCAAATAGTAAATGGACCACAAGGACAAAATGTGTATTTGTGTATTTGTGTTTGTGTGTATGATTGATTGTGCATGGGGGTGTGTGTATGTTTCAAATTGGTGTGTGAATATATATATATGTGTGTCTGTATTGCGTATATGTGTATGTGTTCTCTTTTATTTATTGATGTAACTTCTTAACTTGCATCCTGAATTGTGTCCCTAGTCCCCTCTCTCCTCAGTAACTAAGTGATCATAGTGAAGACCCAACATAGCCCTTCTGATTGTGGAATGTCTCCAGCTCTAGTTTACCGATAAGATAAGCTCAGACTTCTCAGCCTCACTTAGACGCTTGCATATTCTGCCTTCAACCTAGCTTTCTGGTCTTATCTTCTTCAAGCTCCCTACCAAGACCACTTATTCTCCTAACACAATATCTACTCTTCCTGAAATACTATAAAATGTGTCAGTTGAATGTGCAGTTCCCGGTAATTGCAGTATTATTTATACTTCAGCCTTCATTGGATCTAACTCACAGTGAATGGGAATTAGTACTAGTTTCCTTCACTCCATTCTTTCCTCTTGCTGCATTTAGCTCATTATTTTAGAATTATTTTGTTGGGAGTTTTTAAAATTTTCATCCATGTATTATAAGTTTCCTTTGCGTTTTTTATTAGTTAATTTACATCTAGCATAGTGAGATCATAAAATATTTACTCAGCAAAATATGTCTTTAACATCTAGGCTTTGTCAGCTCTGATTGACCTATTTGCAATGCTCTCCTTTATTAAAATAATGAAATCTGGAAAATAGTTTTAGTTTGCTGTCTTGGTTAGCTTGAAACTTTTAAATTACTTTTTAACTGCTTTTATTTTCCAAATGTAAACTCAAATGCAAGATGGTTTCTTTCTACTTCTTTCTTCCTTCCTTCCTTTCTTTCTTTCCTTCCTTCCTTTGTCCCCCTCTTTCTCTTTTTCCTTTTTCTTCATCTCCTCCTCCTCTTTCTCTTCCTCTTTCTTTGAGATAGTGGCTGATTAGTTTCATGTCAACTTGACACAAGCTAGAGACATTTCGAAAGAGGGAACCTCAATTGGGAACATTCCTCCATTGAGTTGGCCTGTAGGCAAGTCTGTGATGTATTTTCTTGATTGGTGATTAATCTAAAGGGCCTAGCCCATTGTGTTGGTGCCATGCCTGGGCAGGTGGTCCTGGATGGTGTAAGAAAGCAAACTGGGCCATCCATAATGAATCATACAGTAAACAGCATCCCTCTATAGTTTCTACTGCAGTTCCTGCATCCAAGTTTTTGCCATATTCTGCCAGTTGCTGCCCTGACTTCTCTCAGCAATAGAGTATGATCTTAGAATTGTAAGCAGAAAACAATTCCTCTTTTCTCAAAGTTTCTTTTGGTCATAGTATTATATCACAACAATAGAAACCCTAACAGAGTGAGAAAATGTCTTGCTTGTAGCAACCAAGTTGCTGTTGACCTCATGATTTTTCTGTCTCAGACTTCTAAGTGCTGGAAATAAATATAAGCATCACTATGCTCAGCAGTGTCTAATTATTAATATCTTGTGGTCTATTAGATCTATAAATGTGCTTTGTATATAGTATATGTTCAGTTTTCAAAGAGCCTGCAGTCATATTCTTGAGATGGGTGGGTTGATAAACTAGATGACCTAGATTTCAGAACTTAACACCAAAGAGTATATAATTCTGTCCAATCATGCTGCAGATGAGGAGGGTGAGAGGTAGTGTGGTGAAAGTAGCAGTGGAACCAGAGCTATCTTGATTTCCTGGTCACACCTCTATGGCTCCATCCTGCTTCCTCCTGTTTCTACCTACAGATGTATTTCTTTGCGTGTAATTGCTCCAAATTAGGGAACATTTGGTTTTGAAACTGTGTGAGACTGTGTATTCCAAGTCACATTTGAACTGATGACTTTAGAGTCAGAATGAAGATCTTACACATCACTTTTTGGTTCTGCATTTACCTTTCTGTGCTCTGGAATTCTGATGCCATTAGGCTCATAGTGGAGTACATTCTTGAGTTAAAAAGAAGAAGAATATTTGTTCAGGAAAAAGAAAGCTTGAGTTTGCATACATATTTCCTATGGTAGTTGCTATACTACTGTAGCATCATCATCATCTAGTTTCAGTAAGACCATTCCCCTCAGAAAGCCTGGGATATTCTTCCCTGATTCTGTGCAGGGACTGTTTACCAAGCCTTGGTCTACATAATACCCATGCCCAAAATAATGGACACATTCAGTCAACTAGCTGTTAGATCATCTCATCAGCAAGCACAGTGACAGATCTTTCCCTGCCCACTCCATGTGCTCACTCAGCATGCCATCCATTAAATGCATTCTGCTCTGTTATTTATGATTTGCAGTATAAAAGTATTATTTTAGAGTCTGTGTTGATACCAAGTTAGATAATGTCATTGTGCAATGATTATATCAGTTTCAAAACAGAAACCTTAGGAAATGAACTCACCTGTATCGGTAGACCTCGCAGTACCATGACTGCTGCTTCACGGAGAGAAATGCACACACCTGCACAATGCAGGTGAAACAGGAATTCAGGAAGACTGAGAGCAGCAACTGAGGAGAAAGCAGCTGACCTGCTGGTCTGTATGGAGCCAGTTTCGGGTAAGCATGATTTATGCTCACTGAAAGACAGATACATGGTTTTTTCCTTTACAATTTCATTTTTCAGGATAAAAGACCAGATGTATATTACACTGACTCTGAGTAAGATTCAGCTTGAGAGAACACCAAGAGAAGGTTTACACCTGTACCAGCCATTATATCGCTACACACCCGCTTCTCTAATCTCGGTCTCCTCTGAGCTTTTGTTTTACTTTCATAAATAAAACATAACACACTGGAAGGTCCTATAATTGATATGTGGACTATACCGCATGATGCCTGTATTTTCTCTATGAACTCAGCAGGGATGATATATAAAACAAGATGAGCAGTACCAACATGTCTTGTGAAGAAAGAGAGTGGAGAATTGAAATGAGGATTGAGTAGTCATCCATCCTAACTAATATCTGTATGGTAATTAAAAGAAAACATCCACTCTGCTATTCATCCAACAACATCCAATCACTTCACTGTACCAGGCACGATGACAGATCTTAAGCTCTGCTTGATTTTTTTTTTCTGGATATACACATCAGTGGTATTGCTACTGCACATTCCATTTGGTCTGGTGAAGGAGGTGGGCTCATAAAAATCCTGTATTCAGATAACAATGTTAAAATATATTTTATTTTTAATCCTAGGGCTAGTCATTTATTGTGATCAGAAATGTAAAAAAGGACATATTAAAAAGTATAGCTCAATCTTCCTTTGATTTTTCATGTTCTAACAAGCCAATGATCATGGAATGGAGAGCTAACAATTCACAACGTCTCCTTTAAAGGTTTACATAGAGCATTTTTAATACTTCTTTTCTAATTAGTCATCTCACCCCTCTTCTCAGCTTGTTTAATTCTAATTTTAAGATATTAGAGGTAGAGGTGGGGTGATTGGGAATTGACATAAACCCTGGGATAATAAAGTTCTAAAGTAAATTTCTGTTCACTATGTGATCTGAGCTAATGATGCAAACTCTCTGATACTTCAGTTTTTCATGTAAAGAGTATTATGTAAATTTTAAGTGCTTCTCAAAGGCTCATTCAACTAATTTATTCTAAAGCTTTATGACTACCTAAGCCCCATTAGAATATTAGAGGTCGTGGAGTTTGCAGGGTCACTTACTTTGCCTTCCAAGTTCTAAGTGCAGTGGATACACAGAGACTGTGTTCATTACCAAAGAATAAGATGAGCACAAAGAGAGTAATTTGAGTGCATTTCCTCCTATATCCATTTAGCAAAAAACTGGTAGTAAGTTTATCCTGGGTCCTGTGAGTTCCTCAACTATGAGTTCTTAGTCATATTTATAGTATCAGGTACACATTTCTTCTCATGGAATGGTCCTTAATTACAAGCATATAGTGGTTGGTTACATCTATAACATTTTTGCCGTTATAGCACTTGTGGACAAATCTTGTTATTGTATTTTACAAAGTTCACAGCTGACCAAGATCCATTGATGACTTTTCTCTCAACAGCCTACATAGTGTTTTCCAGTACTAGGAAAGCTAGCTAGGAAAGAGGAAGTTTCTTTGTATCAATTTAATTTTCTATGTCCTATGGCATGTGTTGTGTCTTCCGCAACAGGGTCTTACTATCAAGTTGGAAATCAGAACAATGGCAACAGATTATGTTGTTTGGTCGTGTTTCTTGGACACTCCTAATGAACAAATTGAGAAGTATCCGATATCTAACACTGTGCCTCTTATTTGGCAATCTATGATTTCCAGGCATACTATCTCTTATGTAGGTCAACCCTGACACACACACACACACACACACACACACACACACACACACACACACACACACGTATGTGTGTGTATGTAATATAAATATTTATGATGCTTATAAAATAGTGGGCTTACAAAAGGTTTTTTTTTAAAGCATCTTTAGTATTAATTATCCCTTCTCTTACTCCTAACCTGTCTTAACTTTCTATCCAACCTGTGCCTGCTCTTTTCACCAGTTCACATTTGTGCAGTGGATGGTGGTTAACTTAGCAACTCAGAATTCATCAAAGTGCCGTGAATAAGTGGCATGTTCAGCCAAAAGTGAGATATCTATATGCTGCCAGCACCCACAAGGTTCAGGCGCTATCACAGAAGGTGGTTGAACAATTGTAACAAGCAGATGCCTTGGAGGTCCAGACTGAAACAATGTCATTTGGACATGTCAGGACCACTGCATTTATGAATTTATAGCTGCTTTGCTATATAAATAATATATAATGACATATTATCAAGCAAAACAGCATTATAACACAAAGAGAGAAGCCGGAGTCCACACCCCTAATCAATGAGTTATTGACAGTTTGTTATGGCTTCTGATAGTCTATTTTCTTTAAGTGTGTTGCCCATGGTAGGCTGACCATGCTCCAGTGAATGGCCCTACACCCACAAGTATGTGCACAGCACAAACTGGAATTGAAGGGTTTTTTAAGAGAACATAAGGTTGGGAGGTAAAAAATGGGTTTGGAAGGAGTCAGTGTAGGTAAGAAATGTAATAAAAAGCCATTGTATGAAACTATCAAAGAATGAATAAAAATCTTGTTCTTTTAAAAGATTATTATAAACTTTCGTGTCTAGTTTTTAAGATACATCCTCTGAATCCTTGACATTTGCTAGGTGAGAAAAATGTCTTTCTTTTTCACAATGGTCCCTGACAGTTTATGCTAAGATGACTGATGCTGGGGTCTAGGAGATAGCTCAATAGTTAAAGAATGCTTGTTGTTCTTGGAGGGGGTCTGGGCTAAATTCCCAGAGGGTTAGCAACTGTTTATAACTCCAGATCCAGGGAATCTGATTTTCTTCAGGCCTCTATGGGTTGTAGGTATATATGATGCATATACAGTCAGACAAACAAACACTCATATACACACACAGTAAGTCTAAAAGTAGCCTTTAAAAGATGATTGTGATTTTGAAGAGAATTGGTGCTAACAATTTCATGCAGTTATGCAGCTGGCCACAACTCTAAAAATCACCAGTAAAACTGGGACTTCAGGTGACATATCTGCCTGACCTGGAAGAGGGGGACAAGCTGGAGATTGAGTTCAGACTTATCGCAAATGATTCAGTCAGTTGTGTTTAAATAATAAAATCTCAACACAAACTCTGGACTCAGAAACTTAGTTGAATTCTGGTTGACAGTATTCTGTACAACATCACACATCTGTGTGCCAGAAAGGTGAAGCATCCCGATTCCACAATGGAAGGGTAGTGAAAATATCTTTCAGGACCCTTCCTAGAGTTTGTCTCGTGTGTCTCTCCCTTTACCTAGTTATAACTTGTATCATTTTCTATAAATAAAACCATGATAATAAACACTACACTTGTGTAGGTTCTGTGAACCACCAAATGACTGAATACAGGATGGAGGGTAGTGGAGCCCCTAAATTGTAGATAGCTAGCCAAAACACAGATGGTTTACAAACATCAAAAGTTGTCCCTGGTGTCTGAAGTAAAGCCATTCTTGGGGTTGTGTCTTCAGCCTGTGATATTTGGTATAACTGTGGGTAGTTGGTGTCAGAAGTCATTATTTATATGCACCAAGAGGTGGACAATGGTCATACAATGTGTATAGTCATACAAACACACACACAATGTGGATGGTTGTCAGTGCTGACAAATGCGCAGTGTGCTTGCGTCTAAGTCACAGAAGGCAGAGGCTATAGTGCTTAGAATGCCTTCTACATGTCACATCCAAGATGCAACTATGAAGTTCATGAGGGGGTTGTGGGCACTCAACACAGGTGCCATCACAGCTCTAGGCAATGGTCCCCTACCTCACTGGTATACTCATCCACGCATGCTTGTTACAGTCTCTTTCTCCCTCTTCAACACAAGGACCATGGAATATGGGGTAATTGGCTTGATAGAGGTGGCATTTATCTGAGGCTTGCTGATATGATTTTGGTCATGGCGATGTTGGTATTTATTTCAAACTATCTTATATGGCTCACAATGTCAGGCTCTGCTGAAAATACTCTGTCTCGCCCTTCAGTGTGGCCTCAGAATGAAGGTGAAGTTGACCTTAGCTCAACTTGATTGAAATAAACTATATACAGTGTAAAGCATAGTGGGACGTCTGAGAAATCTAGATCAGCTGAATGGTAGTCAACATCTAGGCCCATGGATTGGGACAGTAATTGCCCAGTGATATAAGCCACTGAATTTAGGTTAAGCTGTGATGCAGTGATATTGTGGCACTAGATAGTTGATATTTTTAAACTGGGTATTTTTGACGTTTTCTATATCAGAGACTCCTAATATTTCTAGCAAGAAATCTGTATTGCTGGTCAATAGAAGAAAACAATTACTGGGTTGGGACACCCACTAAACTCCAGAAATTGTGCCAAGTGATTTTATAAGTACTATCTTTATTTACTTAAAAAGTAAGTTTTGCAAATGAATAAATGTGCTACAGCAGATTATCTTTCTTAAGGACACAGTGAGTAGTGTAGCAATGATATGGACCAGGAGGGTCTGATCAAAAAGCCTGTGGTCTCTGCCTGCAGCATTTGCAATAGGATGGATTTTCGAAGTTTAAGAAAAAAAAAACCACAGTGGGATCCCTGAACCAGCTTGAAGAGCAGTACTGTTTATAACCAGGCAGGAAAATTCCAATTGTCCAAATTTTCTTAAAATGAAGATGACAGCATTTGTTATCAGATTACATCCAGAGGAATACAAACATACAAGATGCTATGATTTGCATAAAATTAATCACTCTTTTTTCTGAGTTCTCACAGTGCAGTATTTATATTGTTGGCCTACTGCAGGATGTCTTACATTAAATCATATTGTTCATACATGCAACCCTGCAGACTGTGAACTCCCTGGGAAAGAAACCTTGCCTTATTCCATTTTTTAATCTTTCACTAAACCTCATACTGAGCCTGCTACTGAGGAGAAATTACCATTCAAATTATGGTCTTCAATTGTTCAGAATGATTTGATGCACTAATATTAGAAATTTTAAATTATGAAAAAATAAATTATAAATTATGTGAGGCAAATTTCAAGGTCAACATAATTCCATCAAATCTATAAGCAAAGCTCTGAGTGTACCTCATGAGGTTGCCTGATGTACATCTTGCATGAGGGTCTCCAAAGATCACAGGCAGAAAAGGTTACTGTTATTTGATGAGGTTTAAGTAAAAGATGCATGTGTGTACTGGAGGGATGCCTTCTTATACCTAATTGTCTCCATGTGCCCTCCTTCTATCTACTGAAATATTTAGTCTTAATGGAGCTGGCTGGAGTGTCTTACAGCCATGTTACATCAGTATCTTCTATTCAAAAGACTTGCTGAAGGGACAGTGAAAGCTTGATAGCATTAGCTATGGGGAGACAAGTGGATAGACCAAAATGGCAGCACTTCAGCCATAGCATCACTCTCGGACATTTGTCATGGTTGTCAGTAGAGGACAACACATCAAAACTGTAGGAGCTGGACTGAAGAAGAGAGAGGAGGTGGCTACTTGAGAATAAAGGGATCTCATATTTGACCCTTTAGCATGCAAAAAATGGAATTTTAATCATCTCCTTCCTGTATTTTCTTAATTTCATCTGAATGGATCTTGTGGGACAAAGCAAATGTGTTTCTAGCACAAACTTCCACACAGAACAGAGTCAAGTTGGATTTCATGGTATACATTTTTTCAACTGACTTCCATCCTGATATCATTTTTTAAGTTTCTTGAAATATGTCATATCTCATATTATTAGCTGCACATGTCCCAATCTCTGTGATCTTTGGCAAGCTTTTTAAGAAACAGTTAATATCCTTGAGTGTCATGGCCTCGTCAGGTTCTGCACTTCAGCTAAAGTGGTGCTGAGGGAGAGCCTATCACAGTACAGTGTAGTAGAGAACAGGCACTATCACCTTGACCAAGGGGCAGGCTTCTTGGCCATCGTAGATCTGGGACTCACCTATGGTCTTAGGGCACCAGTATTAAGGGTATGAATGGAGGGCCAGTTTAAGATCTGGGCACATGGAAGCAGGGCCCTTCTCTCTCATACCCTTGGATGGAGGACCTGACCCAGTGAGGGAAGCTACTTTCCAGGAAGTGCATGCCTGCCTAATTCCTCTTGTATCAGTGAGAAGTGCTCTCCTCTGAACTCCTATTAAATAATAGTCTTCTTTATCAGTTGCCTGTGGTCATTATCATTACCATAATAGTACAGGAAGAAGTCGACTTGCAGTGTGCTGAATGATCTCACAATGAATCCTTTTTTTTTTTTTTTTTTTTTTCATCTTTTGGGAAGACTGGCCATCTTGGTGAGCACTTGAGAAGAATCAAAATGTGTTCAACAAGGTGGGTAACAGTTCTAATCGTGGTTCAGAATTGGATGAATATTTCCTACACTTACCTGCATGGTATTAGTTATGGAGTTGACTGACATGGAGATGGGGCTACCCTGCTGACTCTCAGCTCAGTAGTTCATTCTATGAACTTAGTGCCTCCTCCCAGCACTGGCTCAGCTGGAGACTGAGGCGATTCTATTAGGCCCATAGCTATGTCTAGGAGAAGAGTTTCTCAGAAGGGTGATAGTTAGAAGCTGTCTCACTAGGACAGTAGTATTTTATCCAATCATCAACAATCATGGAGCACATTCAGTCATTGGGCTGAACTCAAAGGAAACATGTGACAGTGAGGCTAATGGCAAGAAGCAGTTTTTTTCTGTGTCCATCCCCCTTTGCTTTCAGATATTCTGTTTTCCCATGCCTGGAAATTTCATCATAGCTTAGGTAGCTCATTTCCTGGTTGGTATCAGGTGCCAAAATAATCTCCCTTTCCAATGTGAGAGACCCAGTGGCTTGGAACTAGCAGTGGGAGAGAAGGCCTTGGCTGCCTCCTTAATCCTCTTGTGTAATCACTAGTTTTTTGCCTTGTGTCAGGGGATGGGGCAACCAGGGGAAAGCTATTATTTAAACCCAGGTGATGTTCCTCCTGGCAGATGCTCTCTAATGTGCAACTCTATTAGGCAGTCTATACAGGGCTCATTGGTGGGTTCCACAGAACTTCCCTGTGGACTGATGTGAATGACAATCTCTATTTCTGACTCCTCAGGAATGTTTTCTTCAAATATTTCCCAAAGTGCATACAATAAAGACCTGTGCACCCCATCCCTATTGGGCAGCTTCTTGCTATGATTCTTCCAGCCTGAAAAAATTCCATGGCTTCTACTCTATGCACAAGATAACTCTCTCTCTCTTTCCTTTATTGCTACAAAGTGGTGAGCCAAAAACACAATGTCCCTTCAAAATCATCCAGTCCTTCATAAAACACTTTCTATGACTCTCTTTTATTAGGTGTGGCAATCCTCATCCTTCTCCTTTCGGCTCTCCTTAAGGAACCCCTCCATAACCACTGCTACAGGTTTCCATGGAATCAATAGGCAGGTGATGGGTAGAGAGGGGCTATGTTTATAGTGGAAGGACCAATAAGGATCTCTTGAAAATATACTGTGGAGATGTCACCATCATATCTCTTCACGTTCAGTTGGCTCTAGCAGTCATTGTTTTCAAATAGTCAGGTCAACAAACCTCCACCCAATAGGAAAACATGATTCAGCCCCCACTCACACCAGCGTCTTTTTATTATTCTGTGTTAGACACACAGACACCTGAGGCATAAATAGGCTGACGGCTCAGGCTTAGAGTTCCTTTGGGGAGGTTACATCTATGAATGGAGGAAGCACAAATTCAAAGTGAAGACAGGCCTGATGGCATGTATTTTGGAAGTTCAGAGAAAGGGACTTAAGCTTTTTAATGCTTACTTGTCATCAGAGAAGAGAGAGGAGAGAAATGATAGTAGCCACCTCAAGGAAGAGGCAGGATTCACTCTAACACAAGATAGATGGGAAAATTTCAAGACATCTCAGAGGTTAAGAGTGGATATTGCTCTTACAGCCCATGGGTACAGTGTTCATATAAACAACGCTTTCCTAACACATAATTTAACTTTTTTAAAAGTGCCTTTTACTAAAAAAAAAAAAAAAAAAAAAAAAAAGAGAGACATTTCCAGTGGAAAGATGTAGCATGCATAAGAGACAGTATGGAACACACAGTTATCAGTTTGACAACAATATAGGGTAAGTGAGAGCCAGAACACACAATTTCAAAGCCTAGTTAGGCCAGATCGGAAAGTAGAGTCTTGACTGACAGGCTGAGAACTGTGGATGTTTATCTATTTCCTTTAAAGTTGAGGACCATTAGATGTGACCTCTATAAAATGACCCTCAATACAGCTCTGTGTGTGTCCTAGTACCTGTGTAAAGTTTATACTGGGAAAAGGCAATATTGTCACAGTTCTGTTATTGACATATCAGTACATGCCATGTCTTGGTCCCAGGAGATATGTGAATGCTACAGGACAGTTGTGACCTTCAGCCCATAGCACTGCCTGCTAGTGCAGGCTTTGGAGTCTCCTGGGGCTCCTTCTCTTTCCAGCATTATTCATAAATAAATCATTCAAATTGCTTAAAAACACCAAGCATCATAGAATCACTATCAGTGATTCAAAATTATTCAGTTATATGAATATTAATAACATGTAGAAGAAAATATAAGATAGGTTTGGAATAGACACTTAAACCTAATAACCAAAATTGATATTACTTATATCATAGAGACTGGTAAGTTTTATCATTGGATAGATATAATAGATGACTTCAATATCAGTCTGTACTTAAGATGCAACATGAAATTGTCAAAGTTATTAATATCCTGTGATACCTGATATTTTTATCTGTTGTTTTTCATAACTCCTCACTGTTGAACAACAACAACAACAACAACAAAATGTGACAATACCATTCTTCTTCATGCTCTCTGGGGAGACAGTAACCTTTATTTCTTATTAAGAGTTATCATCAAGCCCTGAGTTCCTTGATCAAAAACACTTTATCTGTGTCATCTCAAAAGAAGAAAATTGTTCAATAGCTGTGAGGAGGCACCCTAGCTTCCGAATGAACTGCACCAGAATAAAACATTAACATTTGTTCTCACAAGTCAAAGATCCAGCAGTTTGGGGTCAATGTGAAACAGGTTTAAATATTAGAAAGTAATCTTTGGATTTAAAAAAACAAAAAGTCCTTTCTTGATTTCTTACCCATGTTTCTATAGACAGGACACAAAACTACAAATGACTAAGAATATGTTGAAAAGTTTTTAAGCTAAAGACCTATTTATTATCAGGTCATTTTACCTCAGGGCCAGAGGCTCCAAGCTTCCTCATGCTCCTAAATGTTACTTTAAATAAATTAATATAAAATGAGATTTTAGTCATGTTGTTCTTTTCTTGTGATATTCTACTTTGTGTGTTTCTGGGACTTCACAAACAAACGTACATACATACCGACTTACTTGTTAAGCTGACCATTAGTGTGATGGCCACATCTTGCAGGAGATATTGGTAATTACCAAAGAGCTGTAGTTGCTGGAAAAAGAGCGAGCCAGCATAAGTAACATGCCTGTTTCCATAGCATTTCTCATCCCCAGTCCTCTTTCTGAAGCACTCAGCAGGCAGCTGCTATTCTTTTCTTCTTTTCAAAAGGAAAATATGGACCAAAACCCATCAGTATCTCATTAGACTAAATGACCCCAGTAACTATTTCTCAGAATTTAACTCATTGCTTTATTACCGATGGCATAATCAGAACCCAGTCAGCCTCCTCCTGGCCATATTAACCTGGCAGGCATCATTGCAGCCTGGACAGCTGAATTCTCATCACAAGATGTGAGCGTCTGAACATTTCCAATGGAATTTTAAACAAATTTAAAGTCGGGGCCACAGTTCATTTAACCCCTGTAGGTCTCTACTCCTGAGTATGGATTGAGTGACAAAATAATGAAGATAGAGGTCACTCACATTCTCAAATTGAACAAAGCCTTTCCTGCTGAATCAGTGCTTCTCAACCTACCTAATGCTGCAACTCTTTCAAAAAGTTATGGTGAATTTGGTGTAAAGATTTATTTTATGTATATGCTCAATAAATGTTGGTTATATTATTAAATATATATTATACATACATAAAAGTTGTGTTGACTCCCAAACATAAAATTATTTCCCTGATACTTTATAACTGTAAGTTTGCTATTAAACACATTGAGATGTAAATATGTGTCTTAGGTCTTAGGTAACTCCTATGAAAGGGTAGCTCAAGCCCCCAAGGGGATTCGATCCACAGGAGTTGAGAACCACTGCCCTAAGTAAATCCACTGCAGACTTTAGTCTGCTACCTCTGCCTTCCTGAGATCTGGGTATACACAAAACTTAGCTTTTCAGTTCGCATTGTTGAAGCTGACTCGTAAGGCCAAATGTCAAAACATTATTGTTGGGGAATGTCTTTTCTTCACCTTGAGCAGCCAGGGATGTAGAGCTGCTTCATAGTGAGTGACTGAGATCTACACTCTGATGTGTTACAGATATCTGCATGTGAACATACTTTCCAAAGGCTCTGTGCAAGCTTGCAGGCTGAGGTACTCAGAGGGTACACCTATCAGACTCCAGACAGCAGCAGACAACTGCTGAGTGGACTGATTCTAACTCTAATACAGGCACTGAAGCTCTGCACCCAGTTTTATGAAAATATAACCGCATTGTGCCTCCTGACCAACAACTGTTCTTTATCTACCCCCACCTCTTGTGTGTGTGTGTGTGTGTGTGTGTGTGAGTGAGTGTGTGTGTGTGTGTGTGTGTGTATTGGACACATTTTGTATGTTCTTGGATGTGAAGGAATATGTGTCTGTGTACTGATGTGTGGAGGTTAGAGGTCAGAGGTCAGGATCAGCTATTTCCCTCTATGGCTCCTGGTCTCTCACTGAACCTGAAGTTCACCAGTTGGCTGCCTGGCTATACAGTACCAGAATCTTCCTGTGCCTGCTTTCAATCACTCTAAGTATGAGGTGTGTGTTACCAAGCCCAACTTCTTATGTGGGTCCTGGGGATCTGAACTCAGCATCATGCTGACTGACTTATCACCCTGGCCTCTGGTTATTTCCCCTTATCCGTTCCTCTCTGAATGGGAAAGTTACATAGAAACAGAAGCACAAGGAAAACTGTCCAACAGCAGCTTTAGAGTTTTCAATAAGAACAGCTGTCCTAGAACTGCAGAGACCTTGAAACTATGTCACTAACTTGCCAGAGGTGGGAGTTGGCCAAGGACATGACCAGCTTTGCATTTTCGATGGAGGTAAGGCTTGAATAGGGTTTCCTGACCTCTCCCCACCTGCTGGCTATTTAGCCTCCCACCTGTGTCCTTGCCAGTAGTAACCAATAAGACACCCTAATCCCTGGTCTCCTCATTTACCTCATAAATATCCTCCCAAAGCAATAAAACAGCTAAATTCTCCAAGTGTCCTTTGAGTCTGCTGGATCGTTGCATTGTAGAGCCAACTATGCTTGAAATAATGAAGATTATTTTTAATCTATACACAGCTCTTCTATGCAACTAACTTCTAAGTGACTTTCACCATTTGTTTTTTGGGGTCCTTTATAGTTTTAAAGAATCACCAATCCTTCACTGGCGATGTGTCTAATGCTATTAAATTCTGAGTCGGTTCAGGAGCACAGCCCCACTGTGAGAGATTTTCAACATTCCTGTCCTTCAAAACCAAATTCAAAAACTTATTTTCCTTTTTATCTCTTTTAAGTCTTTTACCAAAAATATTCCACAGTTGGAGGCAGATCCATTTCCTGCCGAGTTATATTTAGGCCGCTCTCAGGCTCTCTTTATACCCCAAGGAACAGACAGGGGCTTGTGGAGGTCAAGAGGCTTAGGTTATCCAGAGAAAACGAACACCCTAGAAAACAGATCCAGGCTACTGACTTCTAGCCTCAGCTTGCATGAAGCACACTGGGTTCTCAAAGTTTGTAGGCACCTGTTTCTGAGAAATGTCATGTATTTATAAACATTAAATAGGGTGCAGGATCCACATCCCAAAGCTATAAATACAATTAGAACTGAGAAGAAGTGATTTAATTTGTACCCAGTAGAGAAGCGATGTTCCAATAAACTGGATGATGCCATACATAGTCAAGTATTTAAATACACCAAAGGATGAAACCAGAGCAGCTCGGCCCTCCCTGTACAGAAAAAAAAAACAACACAATACCAGCTTAATATAGGCCACACAGCCCTAGTCTTTACATTTCAAAAGGAGTTCATTTACATTTTTCTCATTTTTCTCATTCTTTGATAAGTTCACATATGTATATAATGTATATAATACACTTGGTAACTCATTGGTCCACCCTGCCGTACCCACTTCCCACTCTTGCTGAGACCGTTATCACTTGCACCAAGTGCTCATCACACTTTTATGTCTTTTGATTATGATTTTTATTTCTGCTTTGTTTTAAGCCATTATATTATAGGGTTAACCAGAGCTACCTATGAGCATGGGTATAAAGCTAACCACTGAGGCATGAGCAACTCTTTAATGATTGCATCTCTACAGACAGCCTTCAACTAACAGTAGAGCCCCATGGAAGCTGCCCAGTAGAGTTCATGGCTGAATGTTCAGGGATTAAGCCTTTTGTATGCCCTGTGCTGGCCCCTACAACTGTTATGAGTTCATTTGTGGAGTGGCCATCCACACTCATTGGCCTATTGCTTTTCTCTTACAGTTTTTTCTGTCCCTTCATCCACAATGGCCTCATGATTTAGAGTGTGATGTAAGCGAACAACCAGAGGATGCAATATGGTTGAGTCACTTAAGGCTGGGCTAGGGGTTCATGTTTAATAGCATGTTGATATATACCCACTTAAACATATGTTCATTCTTTCAACTATTTTTTATTTCATGTTTACCTTTTTATGTTACTGGAAAGCAAATCCAGGCCCTCCTACATGCCAGCCAAGTACACTACTCCTGAGCTATATCCTCAGGAAATTATTTAATCTTTTCAATATGAATTCTTACATTTTTATTTGTGCCTGTGTGTTATATACATGTTAATATTCAGGTACATATAGACATACATGTGGTGGCCACAATAGGATGTCACACGTGTTCCTCTGTCTTATCCCTGTGGCTTAAGACAGTCTCTCTCACTGAATTGGAAGCTTATTGTTTGGCTAAGTGGCTAGTTGGAGAGCTATTAGGGTCCACTTGTCTTTGATCCTCAACACAAGTGAAGTTCCAGGAAGACAAAGCCACACCAAGCTTTTTATGTCAGTGCTTGGGATTTGAACTCACGTACTTAAAGTAGCATACCACATGCTCTGACTCACTGAGCCATCTCTCCAGGCCCTTGTTTTATTCATTGTACTCCTGGTACTTCTCAAATGCTGAGATTGCTGACATCTTCTGATTTATGCAGTGCTAGGAATCAAACCTAGCATTTTTTCCATGACAAGCAAGCATTAACTAATTGACTACACCCCATGACCTAGGTAACCTTTTATTCATCTTTTCCAACCCTTAATTTTCCCTTTGATTCTTGACCCTCTTCTGCTTTAGTCTTATGAATTGTACCAAAATCATACCAAAAATCATTATAAAATAATATGAAATGAGTCAGTCCTACCTTTTATGTGAAGTAAGAATATTACTGTGTTTATTCTAAGCATAATGCGGCATTATGATAATCTGCTCTGTCAAGCATTGACTTGATCCTATTTCTTCTATCTCAACATGTGATTTCTGGAATTGAAAGCAATTCTCATACACACAAAGCTAAAAGACTGGTGCTCTTATGAAGTATGGATGCAACTCTAATATTTGCATTCTAATGTTTCTGACATCTGTGATATTCCTGAAAGAATCCAAGGTAATATTCTGAACTGGTGACGAGATCAAAAGGTCAAGACCACCGTAGAAACTACAGCTTGGAAACTGCATAGTCATCCTTTGGAGGAAAATGGCCTTCAGCTGAGGTTTGCTGGATGGTAGCAGATGAGAGGACAGTGTGAGAATGTATCATGCCGGTTCTGCAGCTTCTTATTGCCAGGGCAGACGTAAGCCTACATGGGTTTAGCTTTGTTTCTATTCCCTAGTGAAACAGGCACCTGCTCAGCTCAAAGATGTTATAACTACACAGAAACATAAAATGGCAGACCTGGAAGCTGAACTACTAACTACTTGCCTCAGGCAAGATTAGCATTAGGTTGGGAGATGGGCCAGGGTACTTCAGGCAGATGTTTCCCACCAGGCTGTGAACGGCTAGCATTTGTTTTCAACAAAGAATGAAAGAGGAAAAAAAGGCTGAGAAAAGAATGCAAAGCCTGGATTGTTTTCCCAAGTCTGACATAAACATTAAGATTTCATCTTCTTTCCCCCTGCAGTTGTATATAATTTTAAGAAAATTAAGACAGCCAAATTCAAAACAAAGTACAAAACATGGATCTGGGGGCAGGATGAAAGCTGTCTTCATGAGCTTTCAGGATCTCTGCTATTCTTAATGATTATGAATTTTAGTAGCTCATACATTTATCTGCGCACCCTGCAGCCATCCATCTAATGCGCTATTATACCAAGCTCAGAGCTAGATATAATGCTTGATACAGAACTGAAAACAGGTGACAGCTTTTCCCTCAAGGATGTGAGCTATAATAACCAGTAGCACATGCTCTGGGGAATGACAGCCAAACTTGGGGCCTGGACCTATTCATGTCAGGCGTATACCTCATCACCCTTCTAGAACTCTTTCCCAGGAATACGCATGTGTGGAGAATACCAAAGGAAAAAGTGAGCCTAAACAGCTGAACAATGAACCATATGTAATTTTTGAGGCTATAAAATATAGAAGGAGAGAAAGTCTACCCTGAAGTCTTAATAATAAGCCACTTGCCCCTAACAGATTTTATATCACTATATATTAAATTTATATTTTAAACCAAATACTTCATTCTAAATACATTCTAGAAACATAAAACACTGGATCACAGTCATGCTTTGGAGGTGCCGGGCGTGATGGTGTTCAAGGGCACAGAAGAACATGGGAATATATATCCAGGGGTGACGAACATGTGAATTTTCTGCTTCGCTGATGTGCAGAAAGTACAGGATATTTCAGGCTTGATGACTTTCTACCAGTCTCCTTGATCTCTGAGGCCCCAAGAAATGTGATGAAGAACCATGGGATTGTTTTGTCAGTGTAAGCTGAGTGATAACGTCCAGCCCACTGGCCATGGAGATGCCTGGTTACTCCCAGGTGTTCCAGGAACAGCAGGGAGAGAAATTTATGAACAAAATAATAAACTAGATGCTTTATTCTTCATTACACTTACAGTGTAAGTAGGGATAATATTTGAAATGAGTGCAATGAAGGAAAGCAAATGCATATCCTTCCTTCTCTTCTCCAGTAAAACAATACCTCTGCAGAAGCATCCTGGATGTTTTTGAACTTTTGTTTTAGAGTTGGTGGGAAAGGTATTGGGGAAGACTATTTAATGATGCATTCTCATCCTGATTTCTCACCCACCCCAAACTCCTGGCAAATATCACAGAAGGCATCCAGTATAGGAAAATAAAGAGAAGACTAGCAATAGGATTTTTAATATCAAAGCAAGCTTTCAGCAGTCTACCTGACACAGCCATCTCTTTCTTAAAACTCATTAAAAGTCAACTTATTGTAGTTGTGTCAGTGTTTTCAAGCAACAGGTACCATTC
Organism: Sigmodon hispidus; assembly: GCA_004025045.1. NCBI lineage: Eukaryota > Metazoa > Chordata > Mammalia > Rodentia > Cricetidae > Sigmodon > Sigmodon hispidus. The sequence goes on from PVIH01002977.1 coordinate 40,960, forward strand.
CTTGGTGAATGATTTGGCAGCACTAGACTCATACCTGCTCTAGCCTTTCTGATTTGACGTTAGTGTCCAGTTTTATCTATTTCCAGAACCAGGCAATGACCCCTGATGATGAGGTAGAGAGGAAGATGCAGCTTACCTGATGAGATGAGGCACACACTCGATATTGGCTGTTTTTGAGGTGAAGGGAGATGCCACGGATGCTTCCTGTTCTGATAGCGAGATGCCTGCATGAGCCATTTTCAAAGCCTGGAATGATCCATCCAATTCAAATCATGACTCCTCAAACCAGGCTCTTACTACTCAAATTTCAAGGGTATCTATCATATGTCAGTTCGGTACTGTATGTGGTAGTTTGACTGTAATTGACCCTGTACTCTCATGGGGAGTGGCACTCTTAGGAGGTGTGACTTTGTTGGAGTGGGTGTGACCTTACTGGAGGAAAGTGTGACACTGTGGGGGAGGGCTTTGAGGTTTTCTATGCTCAGAACACTGCTCATTGTCTCAATTGACTTTGACTTCTTGCCAACTGCAAGATGTAGGGCTCTTAGCTATTCCCCTAGCACCGCATCTGCCTGGACACCACATCTGCCTGCACACCACATCTGCCTGCACACCACCATGCCTGCAAACCACATCTTCCTGCACACCACATCTGCCTGCACACCACCATGCCTGCAAACCACATCTTCCTGCACACCACATCTGCCTGCACACCACCATGCTCCCTATCATGATGATAATGGACTGAATCTCTGAAACCATAAGTGAGCCTGCACATTTCAACGTTTTTCTTTATAAAAGTTTTCATAGTCATAGTGTCTCTTCACTGCAATAGGAACTTTAACTAAGGAACTTTGCTTCTCCATATTCAGATCTCTGTTCATGCTATTGCTGCATTTGTAAACCCGTCTCCTCTGGCCCATAAGATCATCATGAAAGAGAAACTATACTATGACCCATAGTAGAAGTGTGAGGTAGGTGTGTGTGTGTGTGTGTGTGTGTGTGTGTGTGTGTGTGTGTGTATGAGTGTGTGTGTGCACTTCCACACCTGAACACATAATTACTATCTATGTGGCACACAAGCAGCATCTGGAAATGGAATCACCCATTCAAAGAGTCTATAATGGAAAGACAGAAGGTTTGCAGAGATGATAGCACAGTGATTCTCAACCTTCCTAAAACTGTGACCCTCTAATACAGTGCTTCATATAGTGGAGACACCCAACCATAAAATTATTTTTGCTGCTTCATAACTGTAATTTTGCTACTATTATGAGTCATACGGTAAATATATGATATGCAGGATATCTTGTAAGTGATTTTGTGAAAAGATTGCTCAACACCATAGAGGTCACAACCCACAGGTTGAGAAACACCAACTCAGCAGCTCACAGCCCATACTGCTCTTGCAGAGGATGCAGGTTCAGTTCCTTCCACATTGGAAGACTCACAGTTACCTGAAATTCTATCTCCATGGCATCTGGGCCCTGAAGGCACTTGAATTCTCTCTCATGCAAAATAACACACACACACACACACACACACACACACACACACACACACACACACACAAACACACAATCTGCACATAATAAAAAACTCAGTAAATCCTTTACAAAGAATGACAGAATTTGGATGGCCATGGGTTTGTAGACTTCCACTATCTCTTTTCTTACTCTTAGCCTTTTAGCAGGGCCATCTTCACACACAAAAAAAAATAGGAAAAGGTATCTAACCCAACTTTTCCTGGTGATTGATCCAGCCAGCTGGCGAAATACTAACAAAGGTGTGGGGCACACAGTGTCAAAACCTGATGCCCAAATCAAGCCACATACACTCACAGGCACAAGGTGGCATATGTGTTGCTGCACAGATAAGAAGGCTCATTCATGTCATATGAAGGCTAAAAATTGTCCAGGGAACATACAGCACAGTGGTCCATTAGGCAAGCCAGAAAAAGCATGTGATCTCATAGAAACTATATGACTTCAAGATGAGACTGTGTATTCGGGTTACTCTATAGTGCGTGGTAGCATGGTTTGGGGTACAGTAGCTTCCAGCCTTATAAATCTTAGAATATTCCTCTTGCCTCTTTTCCCCCTTAGTGTTTTATACCTTTACTGTGTAATTTAAGATTTCCATATGTCAGAGTTAATTTTATATATGATTTCTCTATGAGATTATCATCTTTTGGGGAAACAGAGCTTATGTCTGTTTGATATTTTTGTTTTGCTATAAATATTATATAATTAATAGCAGTAGGTCACCTTAGGTTGAATGAATAGACTAACAACTGTCTTCTAATGAAACACAGGCAGAAAAAAATTATCCTAAATTTTTTTCAGTATGAACACAGTTTTTTCATAGACATTAGACAAAGTATATGAGGAAAGTAAAAGGAATAGCCAGATCTTAAATATCTAATAAGCTTTTGTATATACATATATAAAGAATATAAAGCAATTTCCTTCTCCCTCTGCCCCCTCCCTCTTTTCTCTCCCCCTCCTCATTCTCCTCCTCTGCTTTGTACTGATTGGATGGGATGAGCATCACCCATGCTAGGCAAGTGCTCTACTACTCAGCTATAGCCTTAGCCCCATTCTTCAATTCCTGTACCACACTTAGCTATTAAAGTGCACATATAACCCTCAGAACCAACTGTTATGCCACCCACATCTTCCAAAGCCAGAATATAAAATATATTTTCCTCTCCTGCTGGGAATGAAGAATAACCTGAGACTCATTTAATTTTAGTTTTGCTGTAGTGAGTAAAAATCATATCATTTAGGATTTCATAACAATTTGGGGAAAACCTCATTTTCAAAAATTAACCTCAGAGTGGGTTTGGTGGGAATAAATGCAATTTACACATAATTAAAAAGTTTATGAGTTTCAACCTTTCTTCTCTCTAAGACTTTACCAGCTGTGTACCTATGCAAAAGCATGCCCCCTCCCATGGGCTTCCTTTCCTTATAAGTGACATTAAAGACTTAAACCAGATAATTCTGTAAAGTTCTCAGTGGGTCTAAACTTTGGGAGTGTCAGCAGATGACTTTGTTATTCTGGGAGGTGTCAAAAAACAGCTGAAGTGATGCTGTCTCTTTCTGTATCTCAGGGAGAGATAGGCAAGACCCAGTGGCTGCTGCAGGAAGAATGAAGCAACCCCAGGGTGCCTTGGGGACTCAAGAGAAATTCGGAAGTGCTTCCTGGCTGAAGTCATGTGTACTCACCCCACAGTCATTGGCTCCATCTCCACACATGCCCACATAGTAACTACAGAGGAAAAGATAAAAGAAATAACAGCTCAGTTTTCTTGAATAACTTCCATTATAACTAACTTCTAGGTAGTGCACAGTGTGTGTGTGTGTGTGTGTGTGTGTGTGTGTGTGTGTATGTCTGTGTGTCTGCCTGTCTATGTCTCTCTCTCTCTCTCTCTCTCTCTCTCTCTCTCTCTCTCTGTGTGTGTGTGTGTGTGTGTGTGTGTGTGTGTGTGCATGTATTTTCTGAACAGATGTGGAATCAAGAAAATGACTTGGAGAATCTTCACTTAAGAGGGAAAAAGCCTCCAACTTAATTTTTCTCAATCACTAAAATGACAGTGATAACAGCAGGGACATCACCAATGACAGTAATCACACATTTGCAAAAAAAAGTCAGGTTGATTATGTCCACCATATCAAGCTCAAGGGCATGAAGTCATGATTATAATGAAGTCATGATTACAGTACTTCTTACTCAACCCAACAGGCAGAGCACAGCCTAACCTGGCCAAGTTGCTCTCATTGCTGCTGAAAGTTCATCTTCAACATTGGGAGGAAGAGTCTCTGGCACATGGTTTGGCACATAAAACTAGAATATACATATGTTCTGGGTATGTCTCAGGGTGGCAGTGAAGTGATATGTATATCAGCTTGGTATGTAACTGAGATCTGAATGGAAGGGCACATTTAAAGTCTCTGTCAGGAAAAGGGAAAATAGACAGAGTCCACTGGGCTTTCTATTACAAGTGAATGATACATCATCAACATTGACTTATGGCAATGCTTTAAATGATTCAGTAGCATTTTCAAAAATCAGATCTTAAGTGATAAAAGTGGAGTCCTGTTAGAATACCCTCAGTAGCTGGCCCATAATAAATTATCCTTTGACCATCTCTATAGTTCAAATGTTGTCCAATGTAGACAAATTCAGCCTAATGCTGGGCTAGTAAAATCACAAACATTTGCATACCATGTCATGCCATCACTACCTGTAGTCACCTGACTTCCTTCCTTAAGACTTAAAGCCTACAATGAGTGCGGCATCACACAGGAATGAATATTTTATCTTCTAGTGTCTCTTGGGTATATCAGGAGAATCCAAAGAGCTCAATATGCATTACCAAGGCTGAGACCACAGAGAGAATGATGGGTAACTGAGAAGACAGCTCACTCTGTCCTAATATGTGTCTTCCTAAGCTAATTTTGTTTCACTGGATATGACTTTCAGAATGTCAGCCAACAACATTTCCCAGGCATATGAGACAGAAAAAATTACTCCTTCAGCTGATGTCCTGTGGATGAGCTAGCTACTTCCACAGTCTGAAATCATGGAGATCCTAATGAAAGGAATCTGAGACTCAGCTATGAAGCTCAGCCAATAAAATCCAATAGTAAGAGGCTGTCTCCTATATCTTGTTTCACTACTTCTTGTGTCTTTTTTGCTATCTGAAACCTTCAGGCTAGAAACTGTTAACACTTTCAACAAGTCATGAATACGTAGGTCTGACCTCAGCCAGGGCTTCCCCATTCAGACGTGATTCAGTCATCAGTGCTCTTAGAGTATTCTGAATCTGCCCTCTGTCTCTGGTCTCTGCCAGATACCATTTCCCTTCATGCCAAGAGGTTCTGAAAGGTCACTTGTCATTTAGTAGATCAAGCAGATGACTTCAGGAGAGAGATCGGGACTTTCCTTTCTCATTCTGAGCTACACAGACCCTCACTATTTCTTCACTTCACATCTAAGCAGGAAATCTTCCTGCAAGATAGGCTTTATGGGGCCAGCCATGAAAATAACTGTTCTTAGGGAGTAGTAGGTGACTAAAATGTGCCTCAACTGTCCCCACCTCTTGAAATTTATGTTACTGTGAAATTCACTCTCTAGTGTACAGGCTGGACCTAATGACTTGCTTCCAATGAAAGGAAGGCAGCCAACTATTCTACAACTAGGGAATGAACACCACCAATACTATCTCTTCCTTCTCCCTCTCCTTTCCATCCCCCCCCCATTATTATTCTTGCTTCCTCACTCTACATACAAAGTCAGTGTTAACATTAGCCTCTTTCCTATGAAATGACCCGCATCTCAAGGAGTTGAGAATGGCTTCTACCAATGAGCAGTAAAAACTAGTATCTCTATTCCAATATACAAAAGGAGCTTAATCATGGGAGAGATGGTGGCACAGCCATCCTCCAAGCACTGCCAGACTCCAGCTTTCAGGCACTAAGGCTTACAAAAGCCACATCTGGGTAATTCATCCATAGAAACATAAAACAACCAATGGCGTTACCCTGATACACCACGAGGCAGGCAGCTATGCAGCCAGCCACAGTGCACAGGGCGTGGCCTCTCCACCTGTCACTTACTTTAATTTCTGAAACTCTTCCACAAGGCTCGACTTCTGCCCAGGAGACATCCTTGCAAAAATGGTTCCATTAATCAGAATCTAAAGAGAAAAGCACTATCTTAGTAAGATTAGGAAGGAGAATGTTTCGAAGTGAAAATCCTGAAAAATCATTCCTGGCCATCGATTAGCAAAGTGCTGGGTGTGTGACATTAGACCCACAGTCAGAAATCGGAATGAGAGATTTAATGGTTTAATATTGAACCTTAAGTCCTCTATCACAACTCTATTACTTTTTTTTGCTGGACCCAATTACTCTTTTTTTTCTTTTCCCCAAGAAGGGGTAACTTCTCATTGACATAGCAACTAAGAGGCACACGAGCAATCATTGTAAAATTCTTTGGGAAATGCAGCTCATTTCATTGTGTTATGCACCATCTATTGCCACAGACAGAGAAGAGAGCAACAGACCAGATGTGACAAGTAAGGTTCTGTGCCCAGATGTGTCCCAGCTTGCTGTGAAAACCTTAGTTAAGTGACTTAGTCTCTCTGAGCTTCAGATTCTCATCTCCACAATGGGGCCTGGATTGAGAGCTTTCTCAAAACCTTTACGCCTCATGTTCTTCAGTCCTTGACTTACCCAGGAGGGTAAGGCAGAAGAATATTTTAGACTCTGCTAACAGATGTCTGATACACTCAGTTTGTATGCCCTGTGTCTCTGCCACATTGATGGCGCAACCCTGTTCAGCACTATTTCAAAACAGGACACACTGAGGACAAGATAATAAATGATTTTGAAAATAAACTATGGCACTTTTGCTTCCTTCTGCTGTGATTTAAGACTCCAGACAGCAGGGGAACAGAGCTCCACCTGACACCAGCTAGCAGCTGTTAGAGAGACTAATGTACAAGGAAGGCTGATGTGTGGATCTATTAGCAAGTTGTGCCAGGTAGGGAATGAAGGGAGGCTAAGCTTGGGCTGGCCACAGGGGCAAGTGTGTCTATCAGCAATGAAGTCTAAAGGGCCATGGCTGTATGTGCAGGGTCTGGTGGGTTTAGACAGGACTAGGAACCTCTGAGAAACTCAAGATGCTTTCAGCGATGCACATTCTCAAACCCAAGGCCACCTCACTGACCCAACACCCTCTTCACTCTTTCTGTTCCACTCACTTGAAGACCCTGACAGTGCACGGCACTTCATAGGTACTTACTTTGGGCAGCATGCTGTAGAAATGCTGAAATAGCACTTGATATGACTTCCCACTCATTGCAAAATGGTAACCTTTCCCACCAGGTGTAGAACTGTTTCCAATACCAATGTAGGTTTCCTAAAATCAAAAGGCATTGTTTCTTTGTAGGCTTACAACTATTGCTTTTAAGTGATGCCCACAGATTTGTGTTGCACAAAGAAGTAAGCATTCACAAGTGCAGGAGGGATCATTTTCTCATGAAACCCCAGCCTTCAGGAAGAAGACAAGCAAAATGCCTCCTCCCGAATTACATGAATATATGATGCTCTTAAGCTCTCATTTTTTCTTGTGATGGTGTCTTCATAGCAAGGTGCCAAGAACATCTCTCCTCTCCTCATGTGCCTTGGTGTTTCCTTCGACTTTGCACCATTCATTTACTTAATTTCTTCATTGCAAGAAGGCATAGTTTGGTTCTTTGGACCAAGCTCTTTCCTGTGTGTGAGACTTTTGAATTTTGTTCAACCCTACTAAAACAGGGGACCCCTTCCCTCATGGTGCCCAGAGCCTTGTCCACACCTATGTTTCCATGCACCATTATCACATGCTCCCAAACCCCTCCCTCCTTGGCACTTGCAAATATCACCCTCAGCTGTGCTCTATTCTGCCTGACAACATAGGAGAACACATTTGATGACCTCATTGGCTCCTCCTGTCAGTCACTGACACTGGCTTCTCTCAAGATTTATAAACTGGCTTTACATTTCTATAGGACCAGATGTAAACAGTACAGGAAGTGAGAATATTTTATTCATTAGAGAAATACATGTCATAGAAAACACAGTGTTTAGAAGCAATAGAAAAGAAACCCCACACTCTTCTTCCACTGCCAACTGCAAAACCACTGAAGAAAGACAGGGATACCTTTTCTTGTAGGAAGGGAGGAAAAGAGCCAGAGGTGAGGAAAAAGGCAGAGACTGTGATGCAGCTCCGGCTGGATCTCACATGAGGTATTAATTTCATGAATGTGAGCAAACACAACCTCTTTGTTAAGTTAGTGAAGGCCCAGTGTTCTGTAACACAGTGAGATACAGACACTGTATGAAGTAAGGAGGTTCACAATGAAATGAGTATTAGAGAGACCTGGAAGGTACAAGAAAGAACTGTCATCTTTCATAGCATACCCAAGTGGAGGTTATGCCAAATTAACTCATCTCAATAACCCAAGGCCACTCTGTATATGTGTCAGTCTGTATTCTGCACCAAAGTCCTATGTCCAGGTAACAGTGTCAGAAAACAATTCAGCCTGGAACCAAGAAGCATGCTGTGGAACAACCCTTTTCTACACTATGAATATGTATTACTCTTTTTGCTAATAAAAAGCTGATTGGTTGATAGCTGGGCAGGAAGAGATTGAGACATTAGCCAGACTAGGAGAATTCTGGGAAGGGGAGGGGCGGAGTCAGAGAGTTGCTGGCAAATGCAGAAAAGCAAGATGAGAATACTGTACTGAGAAAGATACCAAGCCATGTGGTGAAGCACAGATAAGAATTATGGGTTAATTGAAGTGTGGGAGCTGGTTAGTAATAAGCCTCAGCTATCAACTGAGCATTTATAATTAATATAAGCCTTTGTGTTGTAATTTGGGAAGTGGCTGCTGAGCACTTGGGAACAGGTGGTTGGGATAGAAAAGGTCTAATTACAGAAGTATATCTGTAATTTCTGGCTGGAAGGACTTTTGCTTTGGAGTGATGTGGAAGTGGAGTGTTGGACCATGGTCATTTGCATGTGGGAGAGCTTTTCTCTGTCAAGTGAACAGGAAGCTTGCTTTCTGGAAAACCCTACCTTTATTGGTTTCCTGGTAAGGTGCTATGCAGTGCAGATGCATGTGGATTTGTGTAGAATCAAAGCCCCTGATGTGGTGTCTGCTGTGTGGTTCGCCAGTGTGCCTTGGAAAGCTTATTTCCATTCTATCCAGAGCTCTAATTCAATTCTTGCAACCTGCAGGAGGAAGTTTGCAAACTCCCCAGGGGATGATAATGTATAGCTGACCTTGCAAAATGCCACTGGAAAACACCTTGCAAGGTGTCCCACTCAAGACACACCACACCTGAGGGATTGTTGCTGTGTAACTTTCAGGAATCAGATGGCTGCGCCATGCCAGCACTGTGTTCCACAAGTCCAGGCCCAGCCAGGGGTCTTTGAACATCTGCTCACCTTCTTCACAGTGCTGGGCTCTTGAGTCTCCACCAGCTGCCAGGTCACAGAGGCAGGAAGATGGTCTCCTGGCTCATTAGCCTCAACAATGATGACCTGGCTACTCATAGGAATCATTTCAGAATTCTTAGCAACAGTGATGGCAGTTTGAAGATTGTCACCTAGATAACAAAGACACTTTAAGGACAAACATATCAGCCACCAGAATGTAGATGTTTCTTCTTCCTTTTGTTGCTGCTCACTGATTATATTTAGTGCTTTCCGTGCTGTTTTATGTCTTTTTGTTGCCTCTAGTGAGCAAATGCTAAGCTCAACATCTCTCCCACTGTGTGTTTCCAGCCCACACATAAACTAATGAAGAAATGTGTGAGTTTCTTATGACTAATATCAAGATAACAGCTCTCAGTGGTGAACATATGACCTCAGGCTGAAATCACAGTACATCCTTGGGATGTGGACTAACCACAGGAGGAAACGCTAAGACCAGGGAACACTTAGATTTGCTTTCAATGCATTATGCTTGGCCATCCATCCCCATGTGTAAACTTCCACGCTTGGTGTATGTTTATGCACATGTTCATAAAAGAGGTCAGAAGCATCTTCCTTAATCATGCACCATTTTTTTAAACAGAATCTTCTTGATCTACTGGCTACTGGCCAGCAAATCCCCAGGATCCTCCTTTTTCCATCTCCCAGTACAGAGATTACAGACAAGAGCCACCTCATTCTGTTTTTTATGTGAGAGCCAACTCTCTGAACTCATTTCTGCATAACAAGCCCTTTACTGACCAAGTCATCTCCCCAGTCTGTGTACAAATATTTCTACTCATAGAGCCCTGGAAAGAATGAGTGGTACTAGGCAGAAAATAGGATCCAGTCACTGCCTTGAAAGATGTTGCTCCTGCTTTCTAGGGCTGCCATGATGGCCATACAGCACAGTTCTCCTCTCCCTCAGTCACATGGAGTTGCTCAGGGCACACTTATTTTCATTTTGCAGCCTGTCAGGCTCTAGAACCCCCACATACCTGTAATCATTACAGTCCTGATATGGGCCTCACTCAGCTCCTTCAACACTGGCTTCGTCTCTTTTTTCAAGCGATTCTCCATTATGAGAAGTCCCAGAAATGTTAATTCGGACTCCACTTTCTCCCTTAGGATTTAGGAGAAAATAAACATTTTTAAGGAGTAGCAGTGTGGTGCTCATGACTTATTTCCTTTTTTATTTTTAGAGTCTCAGCCAGTGTTTTTTTTAATGTAATAGTGCACACATTAGAAAAGAAAGGAACCAGGTTTTCATAATGAAAGCTGGTGTTCCTGTGTCCACAACGCCTTTTGTCTCTTCCCCCAAAACTATCACTCCTAGTTTCCAACTACATCTTAAAAATGATGTTCTATCTTCCCATTCTTATGGTTTTTCTGTTAATCAGGTAAATATTTTAATGTCCAAACTCTTTCAGTATTTTTTCCTTGACCTTATATTTAAAAATAATCTGTTTGATAGACACCAGTCGCCCAGAGCATTCTGCCTGAATGTCATCATTAAGACAGTGTCTTATGTTTAGACTGTACCCATTAAGTACTAAACTGTATTTAATTTATGCATAAACATGAATCAATATTTTCTTATTAACTAGACCTGAAAAATCACTAATTCTGCTTTTTGTTTATGTGTGTGTATATAGGTATGTTGGTGTACTCTGCTTATTTTGTATGTATGTAAGTGTATATGTGTTTATGTGTGTGGGAGTACATGTGTGTGCAAATGTGTAGGCTCTGTCCACCCTATTTTTTGGAGATAAGATCTCTCACTTGAAACTGGAGTTTCCCATAAGGCTAAGCCAGTGATGCTCTGGCATCTGTCTGTTTTGCTTCATCAGTATTGGGATTACAAATGAATACAGGCTGATGTGGCAAGCACTTTATCTACTGAACTGTCTGTCCAACCTCTTTGCTTGTTTTTGATATCTCCACAAAATGCTCTATTTTAGTAGCATTAGAAAGTGAAATTGGTTTTTAAAAACTTGAATATATTAAAGTACTTAATTTATAAGTTCAGCCTAAGCTGGAGTTGTGGCCTTAGCCTTGGTTTGAGTCTTGGGCTTGGCCGAGCCTGTGACCCTTGGCCATGTGGCCTTGAAGCCACTTCCCAAGTTCAGATTGAGTGAGGAAAGCAGGAGAGCTCAGGTTATGGTTGGTGTCCTCGGGAATCCTGGGCTTAGCCACCTTATGCTGATAAAGTCTTAATGTCCTCCTCACGTGCATCTCTGCCTTCACACTGACCTCCTGCTTCTTCAGGCCTCTCATGTGGTGCTTCCTAGCAAAATACCTATTACATAGAAACTTGGGATTTATTCCCTTAAGAAATTTATCTCTCTGGGACTGAGGTTTCTTAATGCCATTTCTGTGCCAGTGTGAGGATTGGTTGTGTGTGTTATGAATCTTGGACTTGGCCACATCTGCACAGTAACTCATGGTTCCCTGAATTCACTTCTTTTGAAAGGCTAAATGATATCCCATTATGTGTATATACTATTTTTTTATTAATTCATTGATGGACATATTGTTCTGATATGTCCACATATCATAAACAATACAGCAAAGAGTATGGGATTCTGGGTATCTCCTTGATATCTGAGTTTGAATTATTTTGTGTCCAGACATAGGATTTGGAAGTTTCTAGATCTTGAGTCTGTTGTTTTTGTAACTCATTTCAGAATCTCACTGTTTTTCAAATTACATAACTTTCCATTAATAGTAGAATATGTTCCAATATCCCTATACCCTCACAACACTTTACACAGCAAACTTTTCAAAATATTCACTTATTTTATGTGTGAATTTTTGCCCACATGTATATATGTGCACAAGATGTGTGCCTGATGGCAGAGAAGCCAGAAGATAGTGTCAGATCCTCTGGAACTGGAGTTATCAATGGCTGTGAGCCACCATGTTGGAAACTGATCCCTTAAGAGGGCAAGAGCACTTAATCCTGGAGCCATCTCTTCAGTCCCTCATCGGCCTGGGAAGATCTTATTGTAGTTTGGATTTTCATTTCACCAACTGAATTCCAACACCTTTTTATTCATTTCATGCCCATGTGTATTAAATGTCTTAGACAGGTGTCAACTTAGGTCCTTAGCACCTTTTTAAAAGTTATGCTTACTGTTTTTTATTATTATGCAGTTATGCTCCTTATGAACTTTAAATCACACTTTAAATGAAAATATTTAAGTAGGTTGCTGAGACAGGCCTGGTTCACTCCTGTGCTCTCTGCTTTCTCATTGGCTGCCATGTGAACCTCTGTGTCCCACTCCAGCACGGCAGGAAGTACTTTCCTCTCCTTTCCCTGCCATGACTGTCTAAAATCCCTCTGAAACTGAGAACCAGAATAAGCTCTTCTTCCCTTGCATTGTTTCCAATTGTTTCAGTCAGGTATTGGGTCAGAATGATGCAAAGATAATGAATACAGTACCCAAAGATCAACAGGAAATGGACTGAAGACATCAAAGTAAGACTGAAACTCTGACATGAAATTACAAGGAGCCATTTTCTTTAGATCAATCTTGGCAACAATTCTATGGATATAACACCAAGTGATGGGCACAATGGCAAAAATAAAGGAGTGTTTTGTTTCTATTACAGTTCATCACCTCAATCATTTCTCCAGGCAACTGGGCCTCTCACTGTTGCACCATGTCATCAGCAATTAAATAACTATCCTCAGAAGACATCTTTGACCTCTTTAGCTGAAACAGTAGTGTGTATTTTCAGAGGTTCTTTCCACCTTATTCTTTCTTCTCCTCTAACATATGTAAGAACCACCAAGAAGATAATATATTACAGATGCATTTTATTATCTATTTCTCTGATTAAAATATAACATTCTTGGGGTCAAAGAGTTAATTTTATTCATTTCTATAGTTTCTGAACATCTAACACATATGGTAAGTTAATAGACATTTACCAAACCAAGACACGGTTAGGTCTTAAGGGAGCATATCTCCCGTCATTCAGAGCTGGGTGATTTTTAATTTATCTCAAAAAACTTAATTTTTGTAGTGACTCCAGTTTTCAAAAAACTTTCCTAACTGAAAAAATTGCTAAATATAATTTTATCCTAATAAAAATGAAAACAATATTATTTTATCCTGTTCAAGAAAAGCAACTACGTAACAAAAACATTTTGGACTCCTACTATCTCTTGAGAAAACTTGCATTGGGTGGGAAAATAGATTGTTTTTTGTGTTTCTAATCATGTATATTTCCCTACTGGCTCTTAAATGAGAATACAGCTATGCTTGTGTGCCACAGCTGGGCTGTCTACATTCTATCACTGGCTATGTAAAGCTCTGGTTCACTGCATGACCTTAATACTATTATTCAAATTTGTGTATGAAAAATTATAACATGCCATGTGTTACGGATCTTTATGCTTGCTCCAAGCTAGCCAACATCTGGAATGATAAAGCTGAGGATGTCACTCATATATCTGAATGAGCTCTATTATTCTATTTCAAAGACAAAGTGTCTTATCTGAAAAGATCCTTGGAGATAACCCAATCCTATGTTTTATAGGTGGGGAAAGAAGTACAATGTAAGGCACCAGCTATCTTAGAAAAACATAGATTGGAGATAGTAATATTGAACCAAATACAGTGATACCCTATATAATAGAGCCAATTTTATAGAAATGAAAATCTCTGAATTGGAAATATAAATTTAATACATCAAACATAAGACCTATATAGGTTGTCACCTATTTAGTTTTTCTATTCTCTTAATGTAGATCACTTAATATGAAACTCTAAGAGCTGGAAGAAATCAGTATATAGATTATACTCTAAGGAAGGCAATTCATCCCTTTATCATAATTAAAAATATTGAGTTTTACTTTCTATATGGAAATCAATTTGCACTCACTACTTCTCTCCCAGATCTGAAAGAGATTAAAAAAAAACAAAAAACAAAAAACCCAGACCCTAGAAATTTCAGAAAACATTGGGTGAGGGATTCTGGAAACCTTCCAAAATTTCAGCTGTGCTCTCTAGAGGGACACCTAGGTACATATGGAACCAGATAATATTCAGAGTAGAATGAGAATTTGTCACTGTGAGGGGACAAAATACAAGACAGATATGAATGCTATGTATGGTGCAAGGCAGAGGTTAGGTGTGGGGTCTGGGAAATCTCAGCTCCCAGGGCATTTGTTCTGTAACAAGTCCACATGTGATCTGAGAAAGTCCTACCCACAGTTGTCCATCGTCAAGCCAGAGGGCTGGATGAGAATAGTTCTTTGTTTATGAACTTCCTAGTGATGTGAGCAGTGTCAGCCCATCTCTGGGGCTTCCCCCCTCTGTGTATGAAGACCCTCCCTTAATCTTGATTTCTAATTCCATACCTTGCTAAACGTTCCACATCTGAAAGTTTCTCCATCTTCAGGGTTTTATGGGCAAGGGCAATGACACGGAAGCCTTGCACAGTATAATTCCTCAGCTCCTGTGGAAAATTCTTGGGCACTATGAGGAGAGAGGAAAGAGGGAAATTTAAGATCTTAATGAAGGCTACCCAGTACATGAACAACAGCAGGGTGCATTCCTGAACCTCAACTTTCTTTGTAAAAACACTTTACTAGAAAACAGAGCTTCAGACACAGGTCACCGACAGCTTCACTTGAAGCTAATGAGAGAAAAAATTGTGCTGTTCATCAGCTGTGCTATGCCTTGATTCTGTGTCCTAAACTATGTTAAAACCTAATCCCAAATATGACTATATTTGGATACAAGCCTAGGGAAAATAATTCAGTCATAAAAGTAAAATTTTATGAGTGGGATTAAGGTACAGAATAGTATTAGAGATAGTTTTTTCTACCCAGAATACATCAGCAAAGCAGGCATTCACAAGCCCAGAGGCAGTTCCTCACAACCAGCCAAATTATCGAGCACCTGAACTCCAGACAGCCCCACTTCCAAATCAATGAGAGGCAGACGTTCATCATTTAAGCCACCCAGATTGAGGCATTTTGTTATAGAAGCTCTTTTAAGATGACCAAGATGAATCTGACCTGTGTCAAATAAATTGATTGGGTCTACCAAGGGTAGACCTCATGACTGTGTGTTCTTGAATGAAATCAGAGAAATAGTCAGTCTTCCAGATCAGACTTGATAATGTTCAGGCTACATTTGAGATAAATTTTCCTCTTGTCAATAAAGTTTTAAGCTATGTTCACTCACTTGTATATTATTCATGCTAGTTTTGTGGCCATAGTGGCAGAGCTGGTTAGCTGATGCAGATGCCATGTGCCTGAAAGGCCTGAAATATGCACTAAGTGACTCTTTACAGAAATACTTCACCATTCATACTTTAATATATATTAATATATTTATATAATATTAATATGTTTAACATATTAAAGTATAATATGTATTATATATATAGCATGTATGCATGTGTGTGTGTGCGTGTGTGTGTGTACCACTATGCATATGTGAATGTCAGAGGACAACATGGAGTTTTCACTTCCCTCATCATTTTGAGGCAGTATCTCTCATTTTGTTTACTACTGCATAGCCCAGGCTGGCCATCCTGCAAGCTGCTGAAGACTCACCTGTCTCTGGTTCCCATCTCCTGAGGTATTCATCGAGGTTACAGATGCATATGTTACACATCTGCCTTTGAAAAGCCAGTTCTAAGGGTCCCAACTCAGTCTGTCAGGCTTGCTCAGCCAGTGCCTTAACTACTGAGCTGTGTTCCCAGCCCACGTCCCTGCCTTACAAGGTTGCTGACACAATGCAACACATGTTTTGCAGTAACTATGCTTTTGTATTTATAAGTCCTTCTTGGCTTCTAAGGAGCCTATGTGAGTGTCTGGTGGGAGCAGAAGTGCAGCACAGTTGTGGCTGTGGTGGCTCAGGTAGTGAAGTAAGTACGTTTTATTCTCCACTCTTCTCTCAGCTCACTTTCTGAAGCCTTTCTTCTGAGCTTTGATTTCCATCTATGACATAAGCAGTGACTGCACAATGTGTATTTCTAAAATGTTCTCAGAGGCATGGATCTAACGTCAAGAAAGCTTCTGGCACTTAATTCTTTATAGGAGAGGAAGGAAAGATCAAAAGTCAAGAGAAAAGGAAGAATTATATGGGCTGTTGTGAAAATAAGAATGGCAGATTGGAGACTCGATTATCCCTGTTGCAAGAGGCGCAACAGGAAGAGTCTCACTAAAGTCTACGTGGCTGAAGCAAAAGCGAATAAAGCTAAATATTCACTATCGCCTGTTTAAGCCATAATGAATGTGATTAATAAGGAAGATATTTAGTAGTAGGACTTTTCTGGCCTGAACTTTTGGGCCTAGCCCTGAGGTTTTGACATGCAGACACGCAGTCCCACAGAGAAACACATGGTCACTTATAATAATTTTATCCTGATTGACCTAGGGCCTAGAAATATAACTTGCTAACTCCTTCATCTTAACTCAACCCATGATTCTTATCTTGTTCAGCCATGCAGCTCAGTACCTTTTCTCAGCAGTATTTCAACTTCTTTTCTCTGCATCTCCTGGCATCTCTGCTCTGTTCTTCCTGTTCCCAAAGTTTTCTTATTCTGGTAGCCCTGCCCACACTTCTTTTCTGCCTTTGGCCAATCAACATTTTTATTAAACCAGTAGGTGGGACAATTATTTGCAATGTAACAACATAATCCTACTACAAAGGTGGGGGTCATTTTTCCCATTCTGGGAATCAAACACAGATACTATGCATATTAGGCAAGTTCTTCATTCATGACCTAGAAAGAATGACTTCTGCAGGACAGTGGTGGTATACACCTTTATCCCAGCACTCAGGAGGCAGAGGCAGGAGGATCTCTGTGAGTTCAAGGCCAGAACTGTGTACAGAGCAAGTTCCAGGACAGTCAAAGTTACAGAAAGAAACCCTGTCTCAAAAAACAACCAACCAAACAACAACAACAACAAAAAGACAAACAAACAAAGAAAAAAAGAAAAAGAAGACTTCAAAGATTAAACTAAACAGACTCCAAATGTATTAGTTAGAATAAACATTCAGGAAATCTAGAATTCTAGGCACAGTCAGTGGCTAATCATAACAAGTAGATGAAAACCAGGAGAAAAATACCAGTTTCATCCAAGTGAATTTAGTTGAATGCACAAATTTTATATAAATTTGGCCACCACTTAGGATGTGCATATGTTTAGGACAATATTAAATAACCCAACTCATCTCAGATTCTGGACCAGAAAGATAAAAATTGCTGGGAAAATCATTTAATACCATCTAATTTAGTGTAATCACTTTTCCCCTAAAATATTTCTCTTTTAAAAATATTTCCAATTAAAATCTGATTTGATTTAAAGCTCATTCCATGAGATGGAACACATTCTCAACACTGCTTGGGTAATTGAGAACCTCAGACTAGACAGGCATGGACCAAAGAGAAACCAAATACTACTGTCCTACTAAAGAAATACAGCAATACAATGACTCCAACAGCATTCACTTATACTTATAGATCAGTGCCTTGCTCAGTCATTATCCAAGAAGCTTCCCTTGGAAGCAGACAAAGACCCACAACCAGACACTGTGCAGAGTGAGAAACTTTGAACACTCAGCGCTAAATGGGATGCCTGCATTAAATTCCTCCCCCAGGACTCAGAAATCTCTGTAGAAAAGAAGGCATAAAGTGTATAAGAGCTAAAGAGAATGTAGATCACCGAAACAAGGTCTTGTGAACAAAGGAAAAGTAATGTACATATGAACTCAAAGACTGAGGCTGCCTACACAGGTCTTGCACAGGTCTGAAGCAGATAAGGTCCTCAAACTGAGAAGGAAATGAACACATCCCCTCATCCCTAAAGGAGCTATTCCATTTGATAACCACTTGCAAATGAAAAATTAGTTTTCTCCAAAGGAGTTTCACTAGGGAAACAAATTACTCTTAAGGGTAGGCCCATGCCCAGAAGTAGATGCCAACACAAAATGAACCAACAACATCTTTGGAGGTTCCTTGTCTCAAAATATTGTGTCAGAGATTTTGTTCTTTTTTTTTAAATACCTTACAAGTTTGTTGCATATATATTATGGTTTCCAGTTCTGTGTCTCTATGGGGTTCCTGTGTGTGTGAACATGTATGTCTCCACATTTAATATGTTTTTCTCCTGTTTTTCTGCTTGTTTTATCCTATCATGGTTTATTTGATTTTGTTTTATTTTGTTCCTTAGATGACTGCTCATTTCAAACAAGAGACAGAATGGGTATGAATATGGATGGGAGGGGAAGCAGAAGTAGTTGGGAAAGGGAACCATAATCAGAATATATTATTTAAAATTTATTTTCAATAAATTATTAAAATTTTCCCAGGATAGAGAGATGGGTCAACAGATACAGGATTCCAAGCTTGACAACCAGTGTGCAAGTTCTGGGGCCTACATGGTACATGGTGGAGGAAGAGAGTGGCTCCACAAGGTTTCCTCTGACCTACACACACACATGCACACACAAACACAAACAAAAGCACACATGCACACACATACACATGCACATACACTTGCACACAGACACACAAAGGAACACATCCACATGGACATATGTACACATATATATATACAGACACACACACACATAGACATACATACACACATACACATGCAGATGCATTTGCACACACGCATGCACTCACAATTCCCTTTCTATTGTTCTGTCTTAGCTCCTAACAGCAGTGCTAGCCCTGTCCACCTTGCCTGGAGTTGACAGGGTACCCTATTCTTCAGATCTGGTCAAGTGTTCAAATCTCACCCTAGGTTTCCTTCCTAGTCCCCCATCCCGTGCACCTCCTGCAGTTCTGTTGTCCCACTGTGGCTGTGTTTTTCTGGCCTGCTATATGATGGCCGGATGTTTACACTCTACCTCTGCACCTTCAAATCCTCCTCTGCCTCACTGGATCTCCTGTGCTGCTTTCACCTAGCTCCAAATCGACTCGCTCCTCTTACTGGCTTTGTCAGGTTATGTCTTCCTGTGCTTTATTGTGGCCGTACAGAAGTTTGCTTTCTGTGATTGGCCTTTTAAAAGGTTTTCCCTCTTAAGAGACAAAAATGTCAGTACCTGTTTCAGATCGGCAGAAGCTGGCCACCATCTCTGGGGCACCCTTCATGTAGACGTGGAGGGGGAGGTCGCCAGCCAACTGAGCAATCACAGACATCCTCTGCAGGCCTGAGGAAAATGGAAACTGGCGCAAGATGGTGATGGTGTCCACAGGACTCTGCAGAACATGAAAGAGAAGGAGACTGGAAAGCCTTTAGGCACAGCTCGGTAGACGAATGCATACAAACCAAACAGGTTTATAGCCTCCAATGTTCCCAGCCACATCATGGCATATTGTGTTTGTTATAATGCTTATATTTTTCTGGCCTACTGAAGGGTGACTTCCTCAATATGTTATTTGGTCTCAAAATTCCTTACTGGTGGCTGCTGGGAGAAATCTTCATCTCCTTCCAGGCCATCCCCTGTGATGGGAGGCTTCTTTTTCCCAGAAACACTATTCCTTTCCAGCTCTGCTCTCCCACAGCTCATTTGTCAGTGTTATTACAGCCTTTGGCAGGGTGTACTGCACTGGTTTGCACTTCTATTGATTTCTGACCACTGTGTGCTCTTCCCATGCAGAACCCAGCAGGGCTTATTGTGAAGTCTAACTCAGTGCTCCAACATTCATGGACACTCACTGAGTGTTTGCTGAAAACACTAATGAGCGAAGTCAGGTCTGCAAGCATGGCCATACCCACTGTGGAGTTCATTAGGATAAAGCTAAACAGTAGAAACACAAAATATGTCCAAACCCAAGGATGTTCAGGGGAAAGAAACACATGATCTATGGAAGAAAATTGTACCTGACTGGCTTTTGGTCCTGGTTTTATTACTGGACTTGAATCTGATGAACCAAATTTGCAGGATGACACTTGGCAGTCTTCCATATTCTGTTATGAAATGAAACATTTATAAGATTCCTTGGAGACAAATAAGAAAAAGTAGCTTTCCATGTACAATATGCTAGTATTTTCAAAACCCGTGCCATGTAGCTTCTTTTCTCAGATATTTACTAAAATACCGTCATTGTTAAATTTCTGTTGTTTTCACTGACAATAAGAAATGTATTATAAAAATGTCAAAAATCCAAAAATACTGTGAGTACAATAAAGTAGGAAAGGATGGGGAGGTGCTGAATATAGTGTAAGTGCTTATCCTAATGGCTGTGTCTAGTGACCAAAGAGGACATCAGATCTTCAGTGGTGCTCACCACAGCAGCCGTGTCCTGAGATAGACACAAGGGCACATTTTTGTCACCCATGCATTACTAGTCTAATTTAGTTAGCTAGAAAGCTAGCAAAGTGGCTGCTACCAAATTAGAAAGCACATTTGGAATATACTTTATTCCTTGGATAAAACATCCAAATATAGACATCAGTATTACTGAGTAATCAACATTAACCAATATCAAGATATTGGAAAGGAATTTACTGTATGTTTTTTTTTAAAAAATCTGTAAGGATATTGTTTCCCCCACTTTATGTTTAAAAGGTTCAAGCTAACAAAGGCTCCATCTGACCTCAGTGAAAACTACTTTCCTTAGAGACAGGTATGACCATTTTGACAGTTCTGACAGAGGTGTATTAATGATTCATGCTCACAAATTAGATCTCAACTTGTACATCATTAGTGCAGGTAGAAGAAGAAATTACTAGGATGAGTATCCAAGTGACAAGACATGTAGTAACAACAGCTGCAGGTCATCACTACATTAATTCCACTGGCCCTGGGAAAGACTCTGCTTTTTAGATAGTTTATTGATTTACTTCAATAAGTTTCAGAAAACTGGACACAATTTTGTCTTTGCATCAAAACCTTCTTCAGAGCTAACAATCTCATCCGACTTACTGATTTTAGAGATCTCTCTTTATACCAGGTTTTTTCTTTTGTAAGCATTGGCCTCCTTTGTATTCATCTTCCGTATATTTGTCTTCGTATAGCTTCTTGGGAGACATGCTTCATGCCTTGGCTGTCATTTGTTTTCATTTGTTCATAACTTCAATGTTTCCCTATGAAGTGTGTGCGTGTTTGTGCACACACACGTGTATTACACATATATGCACCCAGGTGTGCAGGAAGGTGTGCACAGTATCTATGACGAGTTTTAGACAGAATCTCCCACTGGAACCCAGATTCTGATTTGGCTAGGCTATTTTGGCCAACAAGCCCCAGAGGTCCATTTGCCCCTGCCTCTCCAGCTCTAGGATTATAAGTGTATGACACCATGCCCATCTTTTTTACCTGGGTTCTAGATATCAAACTCATATCCATGTGTTTGCAAGACAAGCATGTTTCTACCTGAGGTCTCTTCCCAGCCTTTTCATGCCTTATATAAATTACTATAAGTGTCTTTGCAAGCCTTCTTTGGAGGACAGCATAATGTTGCTAATCAAGGGACTTAATAATGAATACATTCTACTATTTGTTTGGTACTTTACAATGCCCAAAGTTCTAAATAGTCTCAGTACTCACCCAAGTCTGTGAAGGAGGCATTATTATTGCAAATGCATAGATGAGATAAGAGACTTACAGTCTTAGTTACAGATCCATATGACAGGTGGAAAGCAATATTTCCACAGCAGCTTTGTGAACAGGTTTATGGTTTGTGTCCTTCAGCTGTCATTTACACCCAGTCAGGAAACAGGAGTAGTTGGAGGAAGGGTCATCATTGTTAGTGTATAAACCTCTGATACACAAAACAGAAGCTACTAGCCACGGTGGCTACTTAAATTTAAATCAACTAAAATCAACTGCAGTTAGTAACTCAATTTTTTACTTGAATTTCCACATTGAACATGTTTACTAGCCACATTTGAGAGTCTGATTTAAACTGTTTCTTCAAAGTTATTGAGAAACATTGGCATCAGTTATGGTCTATCCAGAAGGATTTAGTGTCAAATAGGATTCATGAATACTACAGGTCATATTATCTCTTGAGTATTCAAAATTAACCATAGTATATTAAAGAAGATCCTTAGTCAAAAACTACATTTAACTTTGTTTAAAGAGCAGTTCCCCAAATTACAAATGTATGGACTCCTATACTATATTGTATTTCATAGGAGAATTCTTTGAAACAGAGGTTGACAGATGTTATTGAGATAAGACAGAATTCATCCAAAAAGATTCATATATTATTATTATTATTCATAATGATAACAGTGGTATGGTAAGAGCAGATGCTGGAGAAGGTGCCACCTCATAGGCTGGGGATGAGTAGAATCTGAGAAAAATTCTTCATGATCCTTAGTTTTAATTATTAATCTGACACAACCTATAATTATCTGAGAAGACAATCTCTAATAGTGACACATTATTGGGCTGGCCTGTAGCCAGGTCTATAGGGGTTGTCTTAATTCATAGGAGAAGACCCAGCCCACAGTAGGTGGCACCATTCCCTTAGCACGAGAATCTAAACTGAACAACAGGGTAGAAATAAAAAAGAATACAAGCAACCAAACAAGTGAACATGGATGCATTCATTTCTCTCTGCTCTTGACTATGAATTTCACCTGACTAGCTGTTTCAAGTTCCCGCCTTGGCTTCACCACAAAGATGGCCTGTCACCTGAAATTTTAAGCTGAAGTAAATGTCTTCCCCCCGCCCAAGTTGTTTTTGTCAAGATATTTTTTATTCTTCTCTCATGCACTACATCCCAACCACAGTTTACCCCTCCACTCCTCCCAGTACTTCTTCCCCTCCCCCTCCCCTAGATCCATTTATTTCTCTTCTTCCATTCCCCTTTAGAGTGAAAGGGAGGTAGGGAGAGAGAGAGAGGAAGTGGGGGGAGAGAGAGAGAGAGAAAGCCTCCTGAGGTTATCCACCGAACATAACATAACAAGATGCAGTAACACCAGGTACAACCTTCAAATCAAGCCTGGACTGAGCAGCCCTGTAGGAAGAAAGGAGTCCTGAGAGCAGTCCAAAGAGTCATAAACACTCTTCACCCCCCAAGAACACCAGGCTACACAACCCTAACATATATGCAGAGGACCTTGCTCAGACCCAGATAGGGTCCATATTTGTCAATTCAGTCTTTGTGAGCACATATGAGTCCTGACTAGTTAATTCTGTGGGCAGTGTTCTCATGGTATCATTGACCCCTATGGATCCTATAATCCTTCCTCCTCCTCTTCTATGGGGTTCCATTTGTCTCCCCCTAGTGTTTGGCTGTGGTTTTCTGCATTTGCTCCCATCAATTGCTAGATGAAGCCTCTCTGATTTGCGCTGGGCTAGGCACCCACCTATGAAAACACCCGAACATCATTAGCAATCATTTCACTGACTTACTTTTGACAGTTGTGTTCGGTTCAATCCTGAGCCACTGGGATGTCCTAGATATTTTATTACAGCACCAGAAATGAGACTAGAACACCTCAACCAAGCTAATCCTCCAGGACAATCAACTACTCAGCACTATTACACCTCCTAATCCAAAAGCCCACTCCCTCCATGAAGTGTCTAACTGCTCTCACATTTTGTGAACAAGGAAACAGAGCTGACTTGAACGGCAACTGCAGACACTGACAGAAAAGCATCCTGTGCTCTAGAAACTGAAGATTATGCAACTGTGAAATAAAACACAAGCATATGTGTGCCTCCGTCTTAGACAATGAAATATACAGCGGAAAGTGTGACCATGTAGCAATAGAAAAGAGGAAGAATAGCAGCCGAGAGGACACTTGATGCTTAGGGCCAGAGATGCTCAGTCTAAGCAGGAGGGGACAGATTTCAAGTCATATCCACACAGAAATTCAATGGAGCAGGGAAGGTACATCAAAAGCAAACTGTATACAGCTATTCTGCTCCAACCTGTTTGAGCGCCAGAGAGATAACAGCTACTTTCCCACCAGCACAGCAAACTTCAAAGATGATCTAGGGGTAGACGAATTGACATTCATCCCAGCAAGAAAAGAATATTGACTACTAGTATACTGTTTTTATTTTTTGCTTTGCCATTTTTGTTTCAGATTAATATCACTTGATTAAGATTATTCATTATCATTATTATATATCATTATTATAACAATTATTCATTATCTACACCTGTTCTATTCCTTTATCTCTTACTACCCAGAGCTTAAGCCTATGTGCTTTATTTGTTATTCCTACTTCATTTCCTTTTATTTTCACTTCTCAATTACTAATATTTCTAGTCTTAATAATCTTTAAATACTTACCTTATCCTATCAATAGCTCTTTCATTTCATAACTTTAGTGGGATTATGTTATGTTGCTACTGTTTCCTGTCATTGTAAATATTTGTCACACCTTATGGGCTTAATAAAAGCTGATTGACTAAAGGCAGACAGGAAATGTGGGCAGGGCTACCAGGCTAAGGAAACTCAGGAACATCTCAGAGCAGACTCAGATGACACAGAGTGGCTGAAACTTCCAGGAGACGCAGAGGAGAGAAGCTGAAATGCTGCTCCAAGAAAAGATACCAAGCCGCATGGCTGAACAAATTGGGTTGAGTTCAGATGAACGAGTCAGCAAATTATATACCTGAGCCCTAGGTCAATCAGTGTAAAATTAATATTAGCATCTGTGTGATTCTGTGGGACTGTGGGTCTAAGTCTTGAGGATAGGCCAGAAAGGCCAGTCAGAGACAAATTACAACACATAACCTTACTGGGAATATAAATGATGTACCTAATTGCTTTTTACTCTATTACCTGATTGTTGACAAATCATTGAGTTTGCTACTGCTCTTAGCTTTTTCTCTCTAAATGGTAGATATCATAAACTCAAGAAAAAGTTGCTCAGTAAGAATAGCCATATGATAGAAATGGAAAAGAGATGGGGGAGCCCAGGAAAAATGCATCTACTCAAACAGAAGTGCAAATCACAAACAAAAACAAAGCAATGGTACCTCCAAAGGCTTACAGTTCCGAAATACCAAAAAAAAAACAAAACTAACAAATAAATTACTGAAAGAGACAAGTGATTTAAAATCCCACTTTAAAAAATGTTCATTGATTTCACACAGGATCAAACAAGCAGACAAATGAAGCAAGGAAATAAATTTAGAGTCTTAGGGGAATAATTGAGTTGGTAAAGTACTTGTCAAAAGTGAAGACTTGAGTTCAGAATCTACTTATATCCAGACACAGGAGCAGCTGCCTGTAAACCCAGTGTTCCAACAGTGAGGTGGGAGGCAGAGACAGGAACATTCACAGGAGCTGGCAGTAGATAGCCTGGAGTACACAGTAGAAAACTGAAAAGTCAGGAAGATGAAAAATGATACCCCAGATCTCGACACATACCTTTATATACACACACAAACACACACACAGAGAAGGGGGGGTAAGCCTGAAAATTGAGATATTTAAGAAATCAAAATCAGAAGGTAAACTGCATCATCAGAGAAGAACTGAAACTTTGAAATTCAGACCCCATCCAGAGGTTAGCATATTCCAGCATCTGGACCACCCATCTGGAGAGACCATCTCAGGGACTGGGGTCAATGCCTAGAGTCTGATCTCAGACTCCCCCTAGCAGACAGGACTAGGGTTTGGCTGTGAGGGGTTTATCCAGCCACACCTAAAAGAGGGGACCTTGCACAGCCGGGCCCTACCTCCAGGGCAAACTGCATCATCAGAGAAGGACTAAGGCTCTGAAATTCAGGCCCCTGTACAGAGCAGAGTCAGAGATCAAGAAGACCCCTTGCTCAGAGAAGACAGGAGACACACAAGCCCTCTTGCTGCAACTGACTAGGAGCCACCTAATTGTGAACACTGAAGCCATGGGCAGACACCAGTGGAAAAATACATATAACAATATAAAGAACAAGGCAACACCAGAAGAAGCTGCTAATTCTACAACTACAAGATCTGAACAGAGCAATGAAGTGGAAACAGAATGAAACAACACCAAAAACACCTTTATGAAGATTATTGAAGCCTTCAAAGAAGATATAAAAAATTTCCGTAAAGAAAATACAAACAAAAAATTGGAAGAGATGAACAAATCCTTGAAAGAAAACAAAGAAAAGGTAAACCAAAAAATGAAAGAAACATTCCAGGAACTAAAAACTGAAACAGAAGCAATTAAAAAGGCACAAAATGAGGCAAAGGTGGAAATAGAAAACCTGAAGAAAAAAGCTAGAACTACAGACACAAGCATAACCAACAGAATTCAAAGACGGAAGAGAGAATCTCTGAAGTGGAAGACTCAGTAGCTGAAATAGATATATCAGTCAAAGAAAATACTAAAACCAAAAAGAGCCATAACACAAAATGTTCAGGAAATCTGGGACACCATGAAAAGACCTAACCTGAGAATAATAGTAATAGAAGAAGAAGAAGAAGAAGAAGAAGAAGAAGAAGAAGAAGAAGAAGAAGAAGAAGAAGACCAGTTCAAAGGCACAGAAAATGTATTAAATAAAATCATAGAAGAAAATTTTCCAAACTTAAAAATGGTAATGCCTATAAAGATACAAGAAGCTGACAGAACACCAAATAGATATGACCCCCCCCCGAATTCCACTTGCCACATAATAATCAAGCCATAAAACATACAGAACAAAGAAAAAATTTTAAGAGCTGCAAAGGAAAAGGGACAACTTACCTATAAAGGCAGACCCATCAGAATAACTCCTGACTATTCAATGGAAATGATGAAAGCAAGAAGGGCTGGTTCAGAAGTTATGCAGACACTAAAAGAGCATGGCTGCCAAACTAGACAACTATACCCAGCAAAATTATCAATCACCATAGATGGAGTAAACAAGATATTTCATGACAAAGTCAGACTGAAACAATACCTATCTACCAATCCGGCCCTCTGGAAAGCATTAGAGGAAAAACTTCAACCTATGGATCCCAGATACACCCATGAAACCACAAATATTCAATAATCTCACAAAAGAAAAGCGCAGAGAAAGGAAACACATACAAGCTACCACCAAAAATAGCAGGAAACATCAACCAGTGGTCACTAATATTCCTTAATGTTAATGGACTCAACTCACCTATAAAAAGACACACATTAAAAAGATAGATACAAAAAGAGAAGCCATCCTTCTGCTGCATACAAGAAACACACCTAAACCACAAAGACAGACACAGGATCAGAGTAAAGGGTAGGGGAAAGATTTTCCCATCAAAGGGACCTAAGAAACAAGCTGGGGTTGCCATCCTAATATCTAACAAAGTAGACTTTAAACTAAAAGCAATTAAAAGGGACCATGATGGACATTGCTTATTAATCACAGGACAAATTGGTCAAGAGGAGATTTTAATCCTGAATTTTTTGTGCCTCTAATATAAGGGCACCTATCTAGTAAAAGAAACACTACTAAAGCTCAAATCCCACATCAATTCTCATACTCTAATAGTGGGAGACTTCAATACCCCACTTTATCCCTGGGTAGGTCAACCAGAATGAGACACAACAGAGAAATAAGGAGTCTAAAAGAGGTTATGATGCAAATGGATTTAATAGATATTTACAGACGCTTCCACCCAAATGCAAAGGAATATACATATTTCTCAGCACCACATAGAACTTTCTCTAAAATTATTTTCTCTAATAATTGTTCATAAAGCAAATATCAATATATACGAAAGAATGGAAATAATCCCTTGTATCATATCGGACCACCAAGGACTAAATTTAGAGTTCAACAACATCAAAAATCACAGAAAGCCTACCAAATCATGGAAACTAAACATCACTCAGCTGAACCATTTCTGGGTCAAGGAAGAAATTAAGAAAGAAATCAAAGTCTTCCTAGAATTTAATGAAAATGTATCCAAACTTGTGGGACACAAGAAAGCAGTCTTAAGAGGAAAATTTATAGCACTAGATTCCTATATGAAAAACCTAGAGAAATCCCACACTAGAGAACTAACACTTCAGATGAAAGCCTTAGAACAATTAAAAGCAAACTCACCTAGAAAGAGTAGATGGCAGGAAATAATCAAACTTAGAGCTGAAAACAATACAATTGAAACAAAAAGAACAATACAAAGAATCAATGAATCAAAGAGTTGGTTCTTTGAGAAAGTCAACAAGATAGATAAACCCTTATCCAATCTCATCAAAAAGCAGAGAGAGAGTATCCAAATCAATAAAATCAGAAATAAAAAGGGGGACATAACAACAGACCCCCACGAAATCCAGAGAATTATCAGATCATACTTTGAAAATCTATATTCCACAAAAATGGAAAACATAGAAAAAATAGATAGCTTTTTGGACAGGTACCATTTACCAAAATTAAATGAAGACCAGATTAATTACCTAACCAGACCTATAACCCTAAAGGAAATTGAAGCTGTCATTAAAAGCCTCCCAAGTAAAAAATGATCATATTCTTAGATGAAGAAAATTCTTTAACAAAATCCAACACTCCTTTATGGTAAAATTCCTGGAAAGAATAGGAATACAGGGAAAATATCTAAAAATAATAAAGGCGATTACAAGAAGCCGACAGCCAACATCAAACTTAATGGAGAAAAACTCAAAACAATCCCACTAAAGTCAGGAACTAGACAAGGATGTCTTCTCTCCCTTTATCTATGCAACATAGTTCTTGAAGTTTTCACTAAAGCAATAAGA
This sequence comes from Sigmodon hispidus, assembly GCA_004025045.1. NCBI lineage: Eukaryota > Metazoa > Chordata > Mammalia > Rodentia > Cricetidae > Sigmodon > Sigmodon hispidus. Next base: position 69,618 of record PVIH01002977.1, read on the forward strand.
GAATGAAAGAAGATTAAGGGGATACAACTTGGTAAAGAAGAAGTGAAACTATCTCTATTTGCAGATAATATGATTGTATATATAAGTGTCCCACAAAATTCCACCAGCAAACTTCTACAGCTGATAAACACCTTCAGCAATGTAACAGGATACAAGATTAACTCAAAGAAATCAGAAAGTCTCTTATACCCTAAAGATAAAAGGGCTGAAAAAGAAATAAGGGAAACATCACGCTTTATAATAGCTGCCAATAGCAATGAATACCTTGGAGTAACTATAACCAAAGAAGTAACAGATTTATTTGACAAAAAAAATTAAATCACTGAAGAAAGAAATTGAAGAGGATATCAGAAAATGGAAAGCTCTCCCATGTTCCTGGACAGGGAGGATCAACATAGTAAAAATGGCAATTCTACCAAAGGCAATCTACAGATTCAATGCACTGCCCATCAAAATCCCAACACAATATTTTTTGGACCTTGAAAAAACAATACTCAACTTCATTTGGAATAACAGGAAAGCCAGGATTGCTAAAACAATTTTGCTCAACAAAAGAACATCAGGAGGCATCACCATCCCCAACTTCAAGTTATACTATAGAGTTACAGTAATAAAAACAGCCTGGTACTGCCATAAAAACAGACTTGAGGATCAATGGAATTGAACTGAGGATGTGGGCATTAACCCTAAAACCTATGAACACCTGATCTGCAACAAAGAGGCCCAAAACATTCAGTGGAAAAAAGATAGTATCTTTAATAAATGGTGTTGGCATAGCTGGATGGTAGGTAGTGTGTACAAAATGGAAATAGATCCAAGCTTGTCACCCTGCACAAAAGTCAAATCCAAGTGGATCAAAGACCCCAGCCACACTGAACTTGATAGAAAAGAAAGTGGGAAACACCCTCCAGTGAATTGGCACAGGCGACCACTTCCTAAATATAACACCAGTGGCATAGACACTTAGAACAACAATCAATAAGTGGGACCTTCTGAAACTGAGAAGCTTCTGTAAAGCCAAGGACACTGTCAATAGGACAAAATGACAGCCTACAGAATGGGAAAAGATTTTCACCAACCCTTGAAGTGATAGAGGACTAATCTCTAAAATATATAGAGAACCCAAGAAACTAGAGTCCAAAGCCTTGAATAACCCAGTCAAAAAGTGGGGTTCAGAACTAAAAACGGAATTCTCAGCAGAAGAATTACGAATGGCTGAAAGGCACTTGAAAAAGTGCTCATCACCTTCAGCCATCAGTGAAATGCAAATCCAAACAACTTTGAGATATCACCTTACACCTGTCAGACTGGCTAAGATAAAAAACACAGATGACCACCTTAGCTACAGAGGGTGCAGAGCAAGGGGACCATTCCTCCATTGTTGGTGGTTTGTCAGCTTGTTCAACCACTCTGGAGTACAGTATGGTGGTTTCTCAGAAAACTGGGAATCAATCTCCCCAAGGATCCAGCAATACCACTTCTGGGTGTTTACCCTAAAGATGCACATTCACACTCCAAAGGCGTCAGCTCAACTATGTTCATAGCAGTAGTATTCGTAATAGCAAGAACCTGGAAACAACCTAGGTGCCCCTCAACTGAAGAATGGATTAAGAAACTGTGGTATATCTACACAATGGAGTACTACTCAGCAGTAAAAAAAAAAAAGATGATATCCTAAAATTTGCAGGCAAACGGATGGATTTAGAGAATATCCTCCTAAGCAAGGTATCATAAACCCATAAATATAAGCAGGGGATGTACTCACTCATTAGTGGACTCTAAACAAAAAAAAAACAAAAAGCAAAGCATGTCCAAGCTGCAAACCACAAACATTGAACAGCTTGTGATCTGAAACACCTTGCACTGACACTTTAGATCCCACTCCCTCTAGAGCAACACCTGACCCAGTCTTGATGTTGGGGTAAGGAAACTGGATCTGCCAGGAGTGGATGCTGAACTAAGCCATTTTGGGACCTCGAGACTTCCTGCCCTTACTAAGGAGGAGATAAAGAGATGTGGAGTAGAGAGAGTGCCTGTAAGGGGCAGGAGGGGGAATGGCGCTTGAACAAGGATATACACGGATACAAAATATGACTTTATTCATAATAAAAATTAATTAATAAAAAAGAAATCAAAATCAGAAATGTTGGAAAGACATCAACAAAAAAGAAAACAAAACAAAACAAAAAACCCATCCCACCATGGAAAATACTGCTAACCGACAAACAGAAAAAAAAAATAAAAGTCAAGAATGTGTTACTTACATTCAGAAAATAATTTTAAACAAGAAACAAACATGATTACAACTTTCAGGAAATCTGAGACATGATACACAGACAAAACAAAGAATTCATAGGCATAGAAGGAGGCAGTTTGCAATAAAAATTAAAAGTAAGAAGAACCAATCAATAAAATTATAGAACTAATTCCCCAAATTTAAGAATTTGTACATAATAGATGATAGATAGATAAATAGATGATAGATACATATGCATATAGGTATATTAGGTATATGCATGACATTTAAAACTCTAAGAATGACTGGAAAGAAATATCTAAAGATAAATTGTTATTAAAATGTTAAAACACAGAAGAAAAAAGTAATATTAAATGTTGCAAGAGGAAAATCACAACTTTCTTGCAACGGCTAAACTATCAGAATAGCATCCAAGTTCTCAGCAGAGACCCTAAAGCCAGAAATGCAGGGAAGAACTTCCAGCCCTAAGATAGAAGTCCAACCAAAATGATTATATACAAGAAAATTCCCTTTTAGCTTAAAAGAAAGATAAAGAATCTAAAGATAAGAACAAATTAAAGCATTTTATAGCCACTAAGCAAGAATTACAGAAGATATTTACAAGAATCCTACATATGGAGAAGGATGATAGCCACAACATGGTAGCACAAGAAGGAGAAAATTCCATGGGAAGAACAGAAAATACGAACTAGGAAATAATCAAACACACCCAGTTCAACAAATCAGCAAGCTTCCAATGCCCCATGAAAATAATAGCAATCAATTAGAAAAAGAATAAAAAAACTACAGGAAGTAGTGAGTATATCTCAATATTCATCTTGGAAAATTAATAGTGTCAACTCTCTAATTAAAAGACACAGACCGGATGACTGAATCAGAATACAAATCCAACCATTTGCTGGTTGCAAGAAGCACATTTCACTGGTAAACACACAGAAAAGGTGAACATTGAAGAATGGATGCAGAAAACAGGGAGAACTAGAAAGTCTTACATCTGATAAAATAGATTCAAGCCAAAATTAATAAGAAGAGATAAAGGAGGTCACTACATGCTAATAAAAGAAAATACCCATGAGGAAGGTGAGAAAATTTAAAAATATAGGTTCAGTGTTGAGGCATGTAATTTCAATAAAAAAAAAAAACAGATAGAGTTGCATACAATAATACTGCATTGATTCAATTCCCTACTCTCATCAGTAAATAGAAAACCCAGCGAGAAAAATCTACAAAAAAAAAAATCTCATTGTTCAGCTGTGATATAGACCAACTAGATCAAATGAATTGACTGAACAGATGTCTGCAGAACACTCTGCCTACCAGCTCTGGATATGCACTATTGTCGGAAGCCCATGGACCCTTTTCAAAAACAGGTCATATTTTGTGCCATAAAGCAAGTCTTAAAAAATAAAATGTATTTTTTAAATTTTATAAGCTCACAGTAGAATAAAACTAAAAATCAATAGCAAGAAAAGCTACACATATTTGTAGGTAATAAATAATACTCTCTTGAATGATCAATGTGTCACTGAAAAAGTCATGGAGGAAATTAAAATCTTCCTGGAGTCAATAAAAATAAAAACATGATTTATCATAACTTTTAGGACACAGTAAAGTTAATTCTAAGGAACATGAATTAGTATTATGTTCCACATTTAAATATCAGAAAACATTAAAAAAAAACCATAACTTAATGGTTTACCTCTTAAAACTAACAAACTAGGAAAAACCAACCCCAAAAGTAGTAGGTGGAGCTGAATAATAAAAACAAAATAAAGATTAAAAGACAGTAAAAAAATAAATAAATAAAAATAAAATAAAAAAAGGATGGGTTCTTTGAAAAGATAAACATGTTCACCAAAGCCTTAGTCAAAACCTACTGACAGAAATAGAAGATCCAAATTAGTGAAAGTGGAAATGAAAGTGGGGGATTATCACAGATTCTAATGAAATCTGATCCCTAGGAAATGCTTTGAAAACAGATACTCCAAAAGTCTGAAAAACCTAGGAGAAATAAGTCAATTTCTAGACACAAATGACCTACCAATCAAGAGTATGTGAACAGTAAGCAACTTGAACCATGACAATCAGTAAATTGAACAGTTGCAACAACAAAAATCCCTCCCAACTAAGGGAAGGCAAGAACAGACTAATTCACTGCCAAATTTTACCAGAGCTTTATAGAACTGACTCCAATGCACTTCAAATTATTCTGTAAAATAGAAAGAAAAGAAACCTAAGTGAGCTAATTCTATGAAGCCAGTATTACCCTGACAGTATAAGGAACCAATAAAAATTTTAGCCAGGTACAGACCCATTTCTCTGATTTGATTCCAAAAATTATCAAAGGAACATTTGTAAGCACAATAAAAAAAGACATTGGAAAGATTTATATCATAATGAGGTTGTTTAATTGCAGAGATGCAAGGAGAGTTAGTCATAAGACAGATCAGTAAAAGTCAAGGACACAATGTTCTAGGGACAACAATCACTTATCATTTCAATAAATGCAAAAAAGAACTTCAATAAAGTTCAGCATGACTTTATGATAACAGTTCTTAAGAAACCAGAAACAGAATAAATATAGTTAAGCAAAATAATGACTTCATCTGACTTTAGGAGTTGTGTGGGTTCTTTTTCTCATAGATAAGTACTAGGAAAACCATCTGGGAATGGATGGGGTTAATAGCTTGATGACCTCTGCACATCCCTTTAATTCCCCTAGACTCGTATCTTGAGTTTATTAAACTCATTCATCTATATAGCTATCCTCCCCCAGACCCTTATCATGAACTTGATTACTTGGAGGCTGCTTTCTTGGTTAATCCATAGGACCCAATTTTATATAAGTGTTTACTTGTACTTTATACAAATTTTGATGTAATCATGTCTTAAACTTTGCTATGCATTCATGATGGGTTGTCACCAAGAAGATTGTTTTCTAAATTGTGCTGTGCTTAAATATACCTAAAATAAACTACCAGTGTCAGTTTGTAGCAACATCAGCTACTGAATTATGTTGAACCAAAGTTCCTTGTTGCCTCCCCTGCCTCAACACTCTGATGGCCATTGTATTTGCAGAGACCTCTGCATATGACAAAAATACAGCCAGAATGTGATCAAGTGGATAAAAATTGAATTTCCTATAAAAGTAAAACTGAGAAGTGATTGTGTGCTTTCTGAACTCTTATTAAATCCAGTACTTGAAGTCATAGCCAGAGTAATCACAAACAATGAAAAATAAAAGGCTTACAAACAGAAAGAAACCAAACTGTCCTGTTTGCTGATGACATATTCCTATATTGAAGTGCCTGAGTAGCTCTATCATAAGATTCTTGGATGTAATGAAAGATTTCAGCAAAGCAGCTGGACATAAAATCAACAAGCAAATTGTACTAGCTTTTTTGTACATTAATGGCAAGAAGAAAATTAGAAAGTAGCCTCATCCATTAATAGCCACAAAGGATACATAGGATATAAATGACATTCTTAAGACTTAATAGAAATTTGCATAAGAACATACTAATAAGAAATAAAAAACTAAGCTTTATTAAAATAGTACTAAAAGTTTTAAAAACAATTTTTAACAATGCAGTGAATCTTTCACTGACTTCTCCAACCCAGATGAAAAGATCTCCTATGTTCATTGATGGCCAGAATCAACATAATAGAAACTGCCATATTGCCAAAAGCAACATGTAAATCTAATGTGGTCCTCATAAAAATTCCAAAGCTACTCTTCACAGACAAGAAAAAATATTAAAATTCATATGGAAGCACAAAAGAGCCCAGATAGCTAAAGCAATCCAAAGCAAAAGGAACAAAGGTAGAGGTGTCACAACAGCTGAGGTCAAATTATATTACAGGTTCATGGTAACAAAGCCATCAGGGTACTAACACAAACACAGAATGTAGACCAAGGACATAAGAAGACCCAATCAGTGGTGAACCAGTTACAGCCATCTGATTTTTGACAAAAATATATACTGGGGAAAAAAAAACAATTTTTCAAAGGTGCTGGAAAACCTGGATCTGCACATGTAAATAAAACTAGATTTCCATGGCCTCCCTGTGAAAACACTGATTTGAAATTTATCAAAGATTTTAAGACGTGAAATTTTAGTAGTACTAGAAGGAAACATTTTGGAACCGACACAGAAATACAAATTTTTTAGAAAAGGATTTCAACAGCTCAGAAAATGGTAGCAAAAATTGACAAATGGGACTACATGAAAATTAACAAGCTTCTGAGCAGTGAAGGAAACTAATAGTGAAGAGGTTCTGTGAATTGAGAGAGCAAGCCCCAGCAAACACTGATATAGATTTAGATAAAAATATACCTTCATATACTGGTGGTAGTAATAAAAGTCTTCCAGCTACTATGAAAATCATTACCGAAGTTCCTGAAGAAACTAAAACTGTAACTATATGACCCTGTCATGCTGCTCCTAGGATCACGTTTGAAGGAATCTAATTCAGCAGATCACAGAGACGTCTATCTGCACACTAATGTTTATGATGTCATGGTCTACAACAGCCAAGCTAGGGAATCAACCCAAGTGTACACCAACAAGTAAGTGGATAAGGAAACTGTGGAATATTTACACAGTTTTTATTCAATCATAAAATTGAAATTATGACATTTGGAATAAAAATGGATAGATAGGAAATTACATTAAGTGAAATATACCAAACTCAGAAAACTTAAGTATTGAATGTTTTCTTTCACATGTGGACTTTGATTGCACACATGTACACACCATATATATGATATGTATACACAAAAAAGACTATTTACAAAGCAGAAGGACAATCCATGGCAGGTCAGGAAAGAGTCATGAGAGTGAAGACCATGATATAGATCTAGTCACTTTGTATGATGTCTCCATACTAATAAAACTTGAGAAAATATGTATTTGCAATGATTGTTCATTTATAACAGTGACTAATGATAAACTATGACCATTTTCTTCATTTGTAACTGAATTAAAAAGGATCCAGATCTGCCAATAAAAGTTTCTTCAAGTTCCTATTTGATTGATCAAAACAGCCGTCACCTTACCCAGCCAGTGCCTTCAAACATTTTGAGGTCCAAAGGGTCACCTTGGATGGTCCCATCAAGAAGAATCAGGGAGTGGCAGCTAGTCATGGCAGCACACAGAGGGCCCCAGGGTACAGCCTGGCCTGAGGCAAAGCTGTGGACTGCCTGAAAACTGTGTAAGAAGATAGTGTCAATTTTTTCAATAAAATAATTTGAATGATATGCCACTTAAATCTAAGGCAGAACTCTGGCTAGCTGACCGTTATTCTAGGCCCCTACAGTGACTTTCCCGTATTCTGTACAACTGCTTCTTAAACTCTGAGCATAGTCCATATACGATTAAGTGGATGAATGTGGTGGTTGTGAAAATATGGCAACAGTTAAATGTTTCTGAATGTCAACAACCATAAATTAATTCAAAATCAAATGTGTAATTAATCCAAGATGTTTCATGCAGTGCTTGCCTGTGTTGCCTCCCATGAGTTCACTCACTGCAGCCTTGGTTCTGAACACATCACATGTCCAGGTGGCATGATACATGCCACTATACAAGGCAGAATCAAGGAACAATGTCCAGAACACCTTGGCTCAGAACACAGACTACTGTTACATTATACATTGCACTGCTTGTACTATACACACAGCTTTTGGCTACAGAACCTGATGGTTTCATCATAAAAAGAAACAATTTTTAATATTTTCTTGCTGCCAGTCCTAAGAATTATGAAATTATTATACCTTATAGTTATATTCTATTAGGACATTTGTTTTAAAATTTGCTCTTTGAGTTGCTAGAAACTTATGTTTTATAATAAAAAGCATTCAAAGAACTTTAGCTTGGAATTAGAACTAGGTGTCCAACAATTTCTGAAATTGTCCTAAACCTATTTCTATCATTTCATAGTATAGGTTTTTATAAAGCAGAATTCTCACTATTGACTATTATAAGAACAAAATACTTATTAAGGCTGAAGAAGACCCAGGAAGAGGCCCCAGGACCCACATGGCAGTTCAGAGTCATCAGTAACAACAATTCGAGGGTATCTAATGCCCTCTTTGAACCTCCATGGATACCAGATTCACACATAATTCCTATGCTCAGGTGCCCAGACAAACACATAAAATAACCTTTTAAAATGCAAAAAAACATCATCAAATGAGAATAATACCAAGTATTCTCATTGTATCAAATATTCAACCAAGACCTAATTCTTTATTTAAAAACAAGACATTCACATTGTTACTATGCAAATATGCATTTGGTTTTAATAAATGGTAAACTATATGTATATAAAGCATAGTTTTATGATTTATTATTAGTGGGTGTTTATTTTGTGTGCTCGTATTTTTTTTTACCTCCATACCTAGGGCTGAATACACATTTCTTGGATAAAAGGGATCATTCTCAGACATGTCCCGAGCCACCTGTTAATCAAGGCTACCTGTCCTAGGCTCTAGCTCATCTTATAGGTGCTGATCCTACCAATATCCTTGTGCCTGAGTCTAGAGCCAGACTAAGCTTCTTGAATCATTTCTGCTTATTCAGAGATTTCTGAATCATGGTCCTCTGCTCACTGGGGATTTTCAATTTTCAATGGGAATATTCTACCTGCAGAGTAATGTTTACACAACCCTTTTTTGAATTGGATATGGATTTTTTCCTTTGACATAGACTAGACTGCCTCTGGTCAGTCAAAAACCAAATTTCAGGGGGCTTGGATATGTATGTGTGTGTATGTGTGTATGTGTGTGTGTACATTATAAATGTATATACATAATATATAATTATGTGATGTTGCATATAAATCCATGGATCACTCTAGAAAGCCACATATCTAGTGAACAGTCTTTGGATTTATGAGGTAACTGAGACAGAAAGACATCTGCTTAGTGGTTCCAGTCAACTGAAAGCAAGCAGGGGATTTAAACAGATTCTCTTTACTCACTTCCTTGAGGCCAACTGCTATTTCCTGAAACTTCTAATCCATATATCCTGCCACAGAACCTTCTTCTCCTCATTGACAGCACAGCCTGTAATCATTTGCCTTTCTAGTTTTAAGCTGAATAGTGATTGTGTTTAGTTCTACCCCTCAAAAGTCTCAGCATGCAAGGGCCATGGAGGATGATTGGAAGTACTGAAGACCATCCTCCTCCTTCATTGCCCTGGACCACAGGCACCCTCTTCCTTCTCTGGACAAATGCCTAATCAGCACATCTGGACAGACAGAAGCAAACATACATGAACAGAGCTAGAAATCAAGTCATTCGTGTGCTCAGCCTGGACTATCATCTGCAACATTGTACCATGCCTAGTCGAACCTGGCCCCATCACTAGCTTGATAGACCCTGCCTGAGTCTCTGACTCTCTAGCTGTCTCAGCCACAGTTTAGAGAGGAAGGAGGCTAATCAAAGCAGACAAGCAGAAGCCATCACCACTGGGAAGGCACAAATGCATGGCTCCACTCTGCGGGAATGAGCTAGGACCCCTCTTCCTCCCTTCTCCTACTCTGCTTTGAGGTATGCTTCTATATGGTGATCTTCTTTGCTTGACCATGAAAGCCTCAAGCCCAGGTCTGTAAAATTTCAACCTAGATGTGCTTTAAAATCTACCTCATATGCCATCATTTTCAGAGGGTCATTGGTATATAAAAATCAAAAACGAATTTCTACCTTCAATTATCATGTGTCATAAATAGCAGAACTATATGTTATATCAAGAAATTTAATTATTTTGTTTCCATCCTGCTTTTACAGTAATAATTTTCATGGTGTGTGTTACACATTGAAGGTGAGTTCATTCCTGTGTTTTCATCCCATTAGACTGAGCTCCACAGGAAGGCAATGGAGCCCTCTGGGTCTCTGAACACACTTGTCTGCCCGGCCACCCAGGAAGCCTTGCTATCTTTAAGCATGCTTTACATTCCACTCCTTGATCCTCTGCCTCACTAAATCCAGTTTCTTAATCATCTACCTTATTTTATCCCATTTTTTATGCTGAATTTGCAGATCTACTTTCTTTATCTGACTCAAAATTTGGGACACATTTAGTTAACTGAGTTAGACTAATTAGGAGCCTCTGTGAATCACCCTCCTTAACCCTGCCCGGGGTGGATTTGAACATCAGCACAGTAACCTCTTCACCACACCCCCCCACCTTAGAGTTCTACCTGTTGCCAGCCGTGGGGACAGTCCCCCAGAGGTCCAGCCCATCTTCTGTGAGCGTTCCTGTCTGAATAAAATGTTATGGTTGATTTTAAGCAGAAGTTAAAGCATAAATACCAAATTTAGTATTTTAATGATAATTTAATATTTAATACCTATATTTAACTAATAAATAGTTAAAGCATTGATGCCATAATTTAAACAAAATTTAAGTTTCCAAGAAAAAAACAGCCTATCCTGTCATCCCAAACCATGTTCATGAGCATTTGCTTTTAAATCTAGTGAAGGAATCTTGGGGGTTTCAGATTCTGTGTGATACTGTGCACAAGCTTTGTTTGTTCTGTTTGCTTGTTCTGTCTGCTACTGTTATTACCGTGAGGCTCTGCAAGGGGAAATCCAACCACAGCCACCTCCTAGCTGACTCTGCAGGAGGCACAAAGCAGAGTTTGGAATTTTTATTTGGGTTTGTCTTAATGTTTGTTTTTTCTCTTTCCAGGTCCCGTTAATCCATTCTTTGCCATTGCTTCACCATAATTTTCTAAGACTGTGGCTGATGCAGTAACTGTTCAAATTGTAATGAAATGTTGATAGGGAACTTTCAGTCCACAGACTAGAATAAAATACATATTAATTAATGCATGTGAGTGAGTTTTATTTTAAAATCAAGAGGAAAGTGGTCATGAGATACTCCATATTATGGGTAAGTATTTGCCAGTTTATGTAACCTAGGAAGCAAAATAGAATTGAGACTATCAGATCATTTTCATGCCCTGGCTATTCATTAACTACTTGCTGTGTGATCTGACAGCCTTAGACTAACTATCCTGGGCCTCCTCAGAGTGAGTGGAGTTGCTGCTCCAGAACAGGCCAGAAAAATATGACACTCCTAAGTACAATGTCAGCATCTTCCCCACAAGCTATTTACACCTGTCGCCATGGGTTTCCTAACTTTCAATTGAATGGCATCATATGGCATCACAGCACATCGAATCAGTGACACGGTTTACAGACATGGTCTAGCAAGGCTCTCCTCTTAACAATGGAGCAAACAGGAGAGTCTAGTTCTGTTTTCCAAGCTGTGGACCACTGTACCCAACTAGGAGACAGTGGTCCACAGCTTGGAAAACAGAACTAGAATCCAGACAACCTTCCCCCTCCAGCAGGGATGCTGGTGAATTTTGTCAGGCATATGAGAACACAAAACCTACTCTTAGTCTCCAAATGAAATGAATTAAAGAGTTCTTTCTTGAATTCATTCAGCTTTCCCAAAGACAGGCAGCAGGCTCAGAAGAGTCATTCCTTAAGGGCAACATTTGTAAAGAAGCGATTTGCTCCATTTTCTCCTGCATTCTCTGAGGTGCAAACCTGCTTGTTCACCATCCAAATCCCTTTATGATTTCCATTTCAGAAAGAATTAGCAGCTTAATTTCAGCTGAGATGTCTTCCTTAGGAGGCTATGTTTTTAAGAATCACTGTTTTGAGCATGCATAGAGAGACTTGGCAACAGGCTGAGGGAAATGAGACAGTGTTATTTCTCTAGGTGAAAATGACCTCATTCAACAAAAATTACCTATTGCACAATTCTAGTTGGTATTCAATGAAGACTCAGAGCCAGATAGATACTAGGGAAAAGCTGAAATATCAGAGAGAGGAAACAGACCACAGTCAATTCTCACCCAGCCAACTTCTTAGGCCAAACAGGGTAAAACGCTATCTTAAAGAGTCCTCCACCTGGTTGGTTGCTTCTACAGAATGCCTGAATATCTGCCTATGCCTGCCTTAAATATCTTCCCTGCCCAGCTGTTTCATTTCTGGCTTCAACTCTATATCATAATGCTAGAGTTAGGATTAAAGGTCTGATCTACTACTATTTGTTAGGCTTTGGACTCACAGAAATGCAGAAAGATCTCTGTTTCCTGAGTGATGGGATTAAAGCATGAGTTACCACTTTTTCATCCCTGTGCTGGAATTAAAGGTGTGAGTTACCACTCTCTGACCATCACGACTTGACTGTAGGTGATTCTATTCTCTGATATTCAACGCTAATTTTATTAAATGTAAAATATTATCACCACAATTACCTCAAGTAGGAAGAAAATGAAATTATAGCTCTAATCTAAAAAGAATAGAATGGAAAAGGAAAAACTCATCATAAAATTCAAGCCCAAACTCAGGCTGAGCTGAATAGAAAATCTGTCTTAGAGAGCATCTGACACACCAAGGAGGGGAGACGGAGTATGTAGAAACAAATACACTCAGATTCCCAGTGATACACACTGGTTGGAAATTAATTGCGGAGTGTTCTATTGCAACATCACATTGATAGCATTTTGTAATGTAAAGCTCGAAAAAAGAATTCAAAGATAATTATAGTTCAAGCTTTTTGAGTGAAATAGCAATTTAGACACTTAGTTTTGAACTCAGGGTTAGAGTCCTCATTTTGCCATGCTCCATTGGCTGTTTCAGCACTTTAACATGAGGGCAACACCGTGTGACAGTTGGCTGGCCAAAAAAGCAGCCCCTCTGGCTGTCTAACAGATAATGGCATGAGGATGCAGAGAAAAGTGTCACACAGGAAGTGAAATAATAGCCTTTGGGGGAAATAAGTGTTTGGGACAGGTGATTATGTAAGGAACGTGTTTTATGCAGCCCTCCTGTTTATGCACTAGTGATCCTTACGGGTGCTGAGGAGAAACCCCATCAGAAAACTGCCAAGGAGCTGTAATCTGACTACGAAGCTTAAACCAAAGTGTTACTCAGATAACTGCCCAGCTCCTATGCATTGGAGACTGAGCACAGGTTTGGGCAAATGAAAAAGGAAGAGAGGGAGTTAAAATAACCTGAGAGATTGCTGCTTTCAACTGAGGGCAGCAGTGCCAGTCTCCTGTGTGGCTTCCCCTCACTCTACAGGCACAGAACTTCTCAGTTGTCCCAGGTGGACCACTTCCTCTCCATCTCTCCTCCATCCCTTCTATTATGGTTTGAATGCTGACCCTCCCCTACAGGTTCAAGTGTTTGAATATTTGGGGGCACTATATTGGAAGGCTGTATAACCTCTGGATGTAGAACTTGAAAATGATAGCCTGCCTCCATTTCTGGTCTAGCTCTCTGCCTCCTATGGTCTCCCCGCTGTGCGAATACCACCACCATGCCCTCCCTGCCATGATAGACTATCCTCAAGGCAAAGGAAATCCATTCCCTTGAGTTGCCACTTTTAAGTATTTTGCCATAATGATAAGAAAAATAACTAAGAGCCCCCTCATAAAGCTCCCATCAAAAGAACAAAAACAAAAAAGAATTCTACAAAAATTTAATTTGCCTTTTATTTGTTAAGGCCTCACATACTCCTGCCATACATGGCCTCCTGCTTAGCTTGCCACGTCAGCCTTCCGGCACCATTTAATTAAATGGTTCAGCTTCTAGTCTTATCCTGTGATCTTCTTTCCCTGAAATGTTAGGTTTATATTCTTGTGCTCTGAACTGACCATCTCGGAATCTGGGCCACTCCATGCTCTGCAGCTCTAAGGTGGCCTCGCACCTGCGACAGAGAACCCCCTGCTGATGCTTGCTCAGCCCTCTGCCAAGCACACACTCGATGACAGTGTCTTTCTCCCACCTTTCCTACTCCATCCTTAGCTAGATGCTAACCCTCAAAACACAGAATGACCACTCAGGACACTCCACAGGCACTGTGCACATTGGCTCTCAAGGCTGGGGATTGGATGAAAAATGTCCAAAATGTTGATTAACTATTCAAACACAAATGAACTTAAACAGGGAAAGACCAGCCAAGGCCCACTGCACTACAGCCTGCCCAAGATAAGAACAAAAATCTGCAGGGCACTGATACTGCGGTCACTCCTGGTGTGGTAGAAGAACTATGGGAATCTCGGAACATGCCCAACAACAGCAGTCATCCGCATCCAGCACACATTCTCCCTCTGCCACTTCTCCGGCCCCCGAGTGCAGACAATGCTTCCGTAACTAGATCCCTGAAGCCCAAAAGCAGAGAAGAAAGAGTGGGAGACATGTCTACACGGGTATTGGCTACTCTGCTTTTTGGGTGGAGGTGAAAGGGACGGCTCACATATGTTCCAGTCAAGGTACTTCTAAAACGTGTTTCCCACATTTTTGTCTGTAAAAGAAATTATCAAGGCTAGAGCTTGTTCCAAAACAAAATACAGGAGCAGAAAGTATTAAATTTTACCAGGGTGGAAAAAAAAAAAAAAAACATGATCAGATGGCCACATTGCCACTCTCCAAGTCACCAATTTTGCTTTCTAGACCATTTCACTCTGTGATTGCGTCTGGCCTGTTTCTCGGCTGCGATGTGGGAGCACCGAGACAGATATTCTCTGGGGTCATTCCTAGCTCTGCCATGCATCAAAGCCCCCAGCCCGAGAAGTTTGGAACCCACTTTGTCGAAGCACACGAGGTTGATCTGGCCGCACATGTTGATTCTTTGCGGAGCGATACAGAAAATCTCCTTCTTCTTCAGCCTCTTCTGGGCATACACATTGCCTATGGTCAGGGCAGCTGGGAGCACAGGAGGCACAGTGGCAGAGAGCAGGATCAGCGCCATGGTTATAGTTTCTCTTGGAGAAACCTGGAGAGGTGAAAAGGAAGCACGCAGGGTAGAGCAGAGCAGAATGGCACCCTTCTTCCAGCGGCCTCCTGTAACACTTTGGGTGCCCTGGACCTTGGTTTAGATTATTCCTGGCCTTTATTGATGAGGTTGGGCATCCCTTGGCTGTCCCTAATGCATGCACATATTGTCCCTACCATACACTAAAGGAGACCTTTTGACCGGTTCCAAGTCTCCCTGACCTTTCCTGACTCAGTTTCTCATGCATGTCTTCTTTGTTAATAACACCCTCTGAACTCCTAGGGGCTCACATGGGCATCACTCTGCTCACACGGGAAGGTCTTCTGTCATAATAATTCAGAGTTTGACAGTTTTTAAATCTCTCTCCCTCACCACCCTACAAATGTCCTGGGTACAGGAGCTGTTGCTCATTTACCTTTGAATCCTTATTTTTTTTGAAAGTCCTAAGGCCAGTTCAGTGTCGGGGGGAGAAGTGGTATGCAGTACACAGACAGAAGGAACAGTGACCTGACAAACACTGGAGCCAAGGCTGCCGAGATCACAGCAACTCGGTGTGTTCTTAGTTCTTGGGAAGCCAACCTTGAGCTTACTTATTTCTCTATGGCAATCACATATCTGCACCAGATATATTACTTAGTTGCTTTCTACCACCCCTATTTCCTATACTTCCTCCAGCTACTCCCACAGAGGACTTTCATCCCTGCAGACTCCATCTTGTCTAATTCTGAACCAATGTAGACAGAAGCAACCATGGGGCCAAAATTTCTGACCCACAAGGTCTGGCATCCAACTTCCAGCCTTGGTATAGATTGGATGCTGAGCTCTGTCCAAGAAATCTTCACTTCCAGGCTGTGCCAGGGTTCATTTTGCCTTTCTGATTGGTACTTCTGTTCTCTAGGTCAAAGTGGAACACTGCATTTACATTCTGGACTTAATGGCCTTGATATTCTACCTAGTTTTCCCAAGATTCCATGCCAGTGACAAATGCACTGGACTCCCTAGGGGTCCCTTTCTCGAGTGTTATGCCAGTTTGGAACGACTATTCAGAATGTTTTAACATGAACATTAACTAAAAAATTTTTGGATTAGGTAACTGTCCACCAATATCCTGGTCACTTGCACATTCACCAACGGCCAGGATTCTTTAGTGCTAGCAGTTTGCTCAATGCCTAGCATCACACCCTTGCTTTAATTATAATTCTGTCTTTGCCTCCACCAGCCCACAGGATCCCAACATGTGTTGGAGACCATGTGAATACACAGCAGAACAGAATCTCAATACCAGAAAATCTCTCAGAGGTTACAAATGACAGCCTCTCCCTCCCTGACTACCAGCACATGAACTTGGTACCCTATAGAGCACCCACATGAACTTGGTACCTAATGGTTTAAAGGAAAATAGGAATCATACTATGTATCATCAGCTCTGGAAAGTAAAAGTATTTAATTATGCTTCACATACCAAACAGAAAGCATGTGCAAGCCACTTACATTGTGTGTGAGAATTACTTGGGACACTACTTTCAAAACTGCATGGGAAATGTTTAAACTAGATGGGCCATTCAGGATCCCCTTCATTCTGACCTCTTCCTACCCTTCTAGGCTTTTCTCTGAATTACTTGTCAGTTCTAGAAGACACTTAACATATTTCTGTGTTTTGTTCATGTAAATGACAGTGTTCTTCCAGGTCTGTGACCTGATTAACAAACTTTATTCTCCTGTTTGAATGTGTGTTAAAAACATGTATTTCTTATAAATCTCTTGGGGTTTGCATATTGCCTATGTTACCACATTTGTAATGAGGGATCAAACCCTCATTACAAACCAAATGTTGAAGCAGCCAATCAGCTGTGCAATGGTGTGTGTGTGTGTGTGTGTGTGTGTGTGTGTGTGTGTGTGTGTATTTTCATGCATGCATAGATGCAAGTTACCTTCAGAGACCAGAAGAGGGCACTGGATATCCTGGAGCTGATGTTATGAGTGGTTGTAAGCCACTTAGTGTGGGAGCTGGAAACCAAACTCTGATCTTCTGCAAGGACATCAAGTACTCTTCACTATTGATCCATTTTTCCAACCCCTGTACAACCCTTCATAGCACTGCCATCCAACAGGAATATAAATTGAAAATTCAGTGATTATGTCGCTAAGTGCTATGGCTATATTTATATGTATATAAATATTTGTGTGTGCATGTGCGTGCATGTGTATGCTTATGGGAATGAAATCCATGTTATTCAAGCACTACTCTACCACTGAGCTAGCTGTACTTCTAGCCAAGTCTTTTCATTCTAGAGACACAGGCACAGAACATTTCTAAAAGTTAAGAAAATTCTTTTGGACAGCAGCATTGATGCACAGAATTATAAGATCTAGATTCAGTCTTATTTAACCCTCTGGAGTTAAGTCAAGTGCTTGAAAAACTATGACTGACAAGATGTAGTCTCAGTACTTACTTCATGGTACATATAGACACCTAGTCCATAGAAAAATCCCACAACACCAATACAGGCCAGGAACACCATGAACTTGAAGGCATCATTATACAGTTTGAAGTTCAGAGGTCGGGGGTAGAGGATGGATCTCACCAAGTCCCCTTTTGCTGTATTATAACCTAGAAAGATAACCACAAAGGAATAAAGTCTACACTTCTTTTCATGCCTACATGGCAGTGCCATTGGCATCTGGTATGGAAACAGTGTTGCTCTGACCTAACAGTGCACTGGCCTTCCTTTCAAAAGTCAGACAGCAATCAGTTGCATTCACTCAACCCTGTTTAATTCCTCTAGTTCTGGGAGTCAGGGCTTCATCCACAGAGTTAAGAAAAAATAAGACTTGCAAATTGAAAACTGTTACCAGAGAAAATGAGATGCCAAGAGAAAACTTTAAAACAGGTGTGTGTTGAAAACAAATACAAGTTAGAAAAGGACCGAAATCTTAAAGAAGCAGAAGGCATAAGGCAAGTGATTGCTTTAAAATATCAGTGCATGGGCTTCTCATCTTGACTCCCTTGTGTGCCAAAACCTTCCAGGGTGATGACTTCCTTACACCTAAGCTCAAAGTTCTAGGCACAGCACTGAAAGTCCCTTCAACACCATCTCCTTCTGTCTTGGTTGTCAATGGTCCCAAAAAACCCTTGCATTTTCTATTTTGTATCTATCTTTCTAGCTCTCATATGATTGGCCAAACACTCCCTCACTCTATCAGGTTTGATTTTAAATGCCATCTCGTCAAAAAAGTATTTTCTCAATTTTATGCTAATATTTGAATTAGAAGTAATTTATTCTCTGCAATACTTGGTCTTAATGGTATCTCTCACCACCTCATAGTTTAGCAAACTGGAAGTTACAGTAACTGCCACATCTAACTGTAACTGAAATTAGATGTAACATCTGTCTATCTCTTACATTATACCATAGCCTTCCTTAAAGAAGAAGTGTGAATTTGCTAACTTACTTAGCATTTAGTATATGTTTACTTCTGTCTGATTTATTGACTAAATGATTGGTTGGTCTATATTTTAGATATTTTAAAATAATGTGCCTTATCTCTATTTCTTGCTGGACACACAATTTTCTCAAACACAATTTTCTGGACTTTGGAGAATAAGACCATGGTTTTTTCCAAGTTGCCATCTAAGCGCTTAGAAGCTCTCATAGAAAAATGTTGTCTCTTAATTCAGCTTCTTGATAAAGTGAAAATATCATTGCTTTACAGGACTTTAGACTTTAGCTTCTGCTTAGACAGCTGGCTGAGGGATCTCAAAACATGTTTTACCATAGAACTCATATTCTAAATTAAAATAGTCCTCAGCTAACATAAATAAATAACAGACCAAGCTAAAGCATAGCATCAAAAAGCAAGATATGTTTGTTTGTTTTGTTGTTGTTGTTTGTTCATGAATGTGAGTAGCAGCACAAACAAACCCTGAGTCAGGGCCAGGTCAATGGAGACCTTGGTCATATAATGTCATATGAAAATGAATGTAACTATGAAAAAATCCTGAGCATGATCTGAATGTACAACTAAGCTAATATGTTGTACACTAAGAAAATGCATCTGTGGTCAGCAGGCAGGCTGAATAACAGTTCAGAGAGATTAGAGCAAGAACTGGAAGAAAACCTCAAGGCAGCATTTCCAGTAGCATGGTGCAGACCTGAAATGACAAAGCCTGCATAAGTGACAACCATGACAGAGAAGGCAAAGGGACTGTGACTCAGCAGGTAATAGCAGAATTCTTAGGATCTGATGCCCATTTGATCTGAGAGAAAGAGAGATGTTCAAGATGATTTAACAGCTAGGCTAGATGCTAATGGTGTTCATTGAGAGACAATACAAGACAATGATTTCATGTCTAGACTCCTAATGCTAGAGTATCTGCTGAATATTTGGTTTCCAGCAAGCAACTTTTAGAAATGAAAAATCTTTCCTAGTTCTTGTGGTTGACATTGCTTTGCAGGGAAACACTCAGAGGAAACACTGATGGAAAAAGAGAAGTCTACAGACATGAGCCTTTAAGGACATTTAAAGCATCTCTGCATGTCACTCAACACATATGAAAGTTTAAAAACAAACATTCAATTTAATGTAATGGCAACTTAGAATCATAAGGGTCTGGTTAAGAAATAGTATAACTGCTATTATCAGAATATGGCAAACTCCAAAATCCTAAGCACCCTCAGTCTTCCCCACCTCAAGTACAGCTTAAATTTACAAAAGTTGGATCCACTCACCTGTCTGCAGAACAACAGCCCTAACTGGTCCCTGCCCAGATGGCTTGACCTGAATCACTTCTGTTCCACAGAAAAGCACATGTTTCCGGTAGTCCTCTAAACTGTGGGATTTCCAGGGCATGGTGTTCTCCGTATGAGGCAATGGCGTCTTTGTAACAGGTATACTTTCTCCTAAAGAAGATTGTATTTTGTTGATTCTACGGAAACTCAGGTAGTTATTCTTGTGGAATCCAGGACCATCACCTAAGGCTGCCACCACCCATGATGGGCTGGGCCCTCTCCCATAAATCACCATTTAAGAAAATGACCTACAGCGCGCCTTCAGCCACATTTTATAGAAGCACTTTTTAAATTAAAATACCCTTCTCTCAGATGATTTTTGCTTGTGTCAAATTGACAAAACTATTTCGCACTCCATTATTTTATTTTTTATTAAAATTCTTTCCCCTAGACATTTCAAAATAAACCCCAGACTCTCTTTTTTTTGGGGGGGGAGGGTAAGAAGAGGGTAAATGCTAAAAACTCAGAGAAGCAGAGGAAGAGCCACCAAGAACTTCTTACTTCTACCAAATCTTCAGGCCGAAAAGACTAAGCTCCTGTCTCCTTCCTCCTTCTGTTCTTTTCTCTACCCAGCCATATCACTTCCTATCTCAGCCTCCTTCATCCTCGGACTAAAGGTGTTTGTGCCTCACAGGCACGGGGAGCTGAGGCATGGAATCCCAAGTGCTGGGATTAAAGGTGCTGTCACCACTGTCTGAGCTCTATGGCTAACTAGTGGCTGGCTTTGTCCGCTGATCTTCAGGCAAGCTTTATTTATTAGAGCATAGACAAAATATTTAATATAAAAAATGTATAATCCAATAAGGACTATAATTTACATAATATATACAGTCCAGAATTACATTAACAATGTCCAGCCATTAACAATTGGCAAATTCAGAGAAAATACTCCATTATCTATCCTATCTTGGTGATAAACTCTTTTTTCCTCAAAGCCCACCAGAGTTCCAGTGGCCTCCTCTGCTTATTCCTATACCAGCTTCAGCTGAGCAGGGCTCTTTCTGACAACCACCAGTCAACCTCTCAGCATCAAAGTCTTGGCTGCCAAAATCTCTGTCCACTTCTCAAGGAAAGTGCCATTCTCTAAGAAAGAATGTTGGAGGTACAAAGAAAGCAAGCTAAAAGTTCAAAAGAACACATTTCACAGTTAAATAATATTGTGGCTAATACCACCTAATTCCCAGATTTAAAACATGCTAAAACAAATTAAAAATCCCATCAGGCTTTTGTTAAATGTTTAATTAACAAAATAATATGTCATCTTTCTAATTTATAAATGGCATCATCTCAATTATATTTACATTTCTTTCTATGAGGGCAAGAATTTTGTCATAAAGAACTTTCTTTAATCCTCATTTTACTCTATGGCATATAATAGGTTCAAAAATGTGTTTCTTTCTAAAAGTATGTCTAAGTTAAATAAAAGCAATTGCTTATGTTTTCTATTACTATTCTTTCAAAGATAGTTTTCTAGTGAGGAGAATGTTTACAACATAATGCTTAAGAAACTATAACATTTTATTGCGGTCTTGAATATTCTTCAGCAAATCACTTGAGCTGAGCACTGCCCTCATTTTATGTCTTTAAAACAGTTGTGATGCTCCTCCACTGTGCAGATTTACCATTTACATGCAAAACAACTCCATAGAAGAGACAGAACCTTTGACAAATCTCCAAATAATTATATCACAATGTTGTAAAGCTAGCCCATGTAATATGTAGATACTTACAGATTACCTTGTGACAAGAAAAATTAATCCAGAATATTGCTTTGCCTAATATGACAGTAACAACTAGTTTTCTTTTATATTCCCCAGTGAAATTGGAATCAGACAGGAACTGATCAAATAAAGTCACTAGGAGATAATGTTATAAAACGAAATTCCAGACAGATAAATTTACACACGAATTAACACTACTCATATATTATTAAGGATCTCATGGCTGAGCTTTTCTGGGAAGTCCAAAGAGAGATAGACTCACCTGCAGATTAGGGGGCATAAGGGTTAGGTTTCAGAAGGAAGTACTTTGTGCACTCTCAATTATAGAGTCACACAAGAGACCATGAGACCTCAGCGTCTGTCAAATAGAGATTCCTCCATGTCCCCATGGAGCTGGATGCCACTTCATGCTGACAACGCTTGAAATGCTATGTTCTTGTTGATTGCATCACTGGGACCATTTGAAAGAAAATTATCTGCCATTGGAGTCAATTTTTCTTACCATGCTGATCCCAACACAGAGCCTGGTACATATCAGGCGTGTCAGAAATGTGTATCAAGTAAACAGATAAACAAGCAAAACAAAGGGAGGATGAGAAGAAGAAAAGAAAAATCAAAGGAAGCAGAGAGAAATAGGTATAATCTAACCATCATTTACAAGCTTGTGAGGCAGAATATCAATTCAGAAAGACTGAAGAGGAAAAATCCAGGGCATCCATCTCAGGTCACTGTCTCTGTCCTAAACTTAGGATTCAAATCAACCAATTCTTTCATGAGTAGAGAAAGGAAGAAGAATGCTGCCCTCTCTCACATAAGTATCCCCAAGAGAACCAGAAAGCATTGGCCAGAAGCATAGGCTGCGGGGAAGCAATGCATCGGCTCAGGTGGTTTTCTTCAGGAACAGTTGTTAGCAGTGTGTGTCATTTCTAACTTTCATGCTTTCCATTTGCCCCAGAAACCTTCCCAGTCCTGCTCACTGTTATATCCCCAGTAAATTTTCTGCTAATAAACTGGCAAAATCAGGGAATGAATGACCAAACAAATACACCTGGATCTCAGAGGCACTACTTTTATCCTGTGTGGATATCAGTAAGTTATTTCTCCTCTCTTGACCTCATATTCACCTGCCTAAAAGAATGGCAGAGTAAATGGAACAGGGTGCAGAATGTTGGTGCAAAACAGCACATACTAACACTAAGAAAATAGTAAATAATAATGGATTTCCCCTATCATATGCCCATTTATGTCTTTGTTCCATCTCTTTGGGGGAAGCAAGGCCCTGAAGAAGGCTGTTGCCTCATGGAAGGAGGTACAAGAAACGAGGAAGTGAGAAACTGGCCCTTGACTCCAGAAAATGATGGATGAATTTGGACATGTATTCTGTGAGAGCAAGAAAGCCCTTTTCTTCCCCAGGCCATTCCTCTCCTGCATTTTCACTCAAATTAGCAGTCCAGAAAGAATGGGGAGGTGGATTTATGCACTCTAAGAAAAGGAACCTGCACCCTAGGAGACTTTGGGAACACTCAATAAGGCCATGGAACCAGGGTGACAGGCCTCCAGACTTGAGGAAATGACAACCACAAGAAGATCTATATCATCCCACCCTGATGATCTCAGGGTCTGAGAAGCAAAAACGGAGTCAAGGGGAACTGATGCAAGATCACTGATTTACATCAGAATAAATGCCAAGCCTCCATAGAAACTAAAGTCAGTTCAGGAGGAAATTCTACTGATGGGGAGGTGCTGTGGGAGGTAACAGCTGCATAGAGCAAAGGGTGACAATGGGGTCACAATGATGGCCACAGCTTTCCCACCTCAGACTCACCTTGGTGCCACTTTGTGCTTGGAAAAAATGCCACCTATGGTTCTGATTTTACTACTGATCATTGAGCATCCCTGGGTTATGTTCAACTCTGTTCCTTCATTTGTAAGTTGGTATTTGAATGGGTCCTAGCCTAACTTGTTTGATAATATAATAAAGTGAGATATAAATGCTATTTATAAAATATATTAGTATAGGATACTTGGAGTGTTTACATATTAGTTTTACATAAATAAAACTTCTATATCTGCCAAGGGTTATTTTGCAAATGGAAAATAGATGCATCTGAGCTGCGTTTGTGGACACATACCCTAGTAATGACTGTGTTTCAGCCAGGAATCTAACTCAAACATGATGGTTTTGTTTGGATGCTTTTCACAGGATGTATGCCAGTGAGGTTTATTTCCTAATGAAATAAAGTAGTGCATGCTGGGAAGTATGTGTTTTTGAGGAAATTACCAAGACACATAGAGTTAGTATCAAATATATTTCTGTTTCATTGAGTCTGACTCTAAAATGTATCATTTTTTTTCAGCATTCAGAATATGTAGACATTGGGGCTGGTGATGTCAATTTTGCTTTAAGTGATCACAGGAAAAGCCCTTTGTCATTCAAGGTCATTTTCTATCAGTTTTAATTCTCAGTTTTAAATCCTATATTTGAAAGAAGAAGGAACACCTGTTCCTGTCTTTTCTGCCTCTGAGGTCCCCATATCATACTCTCTGTCACCCAGTGAGAGAAGCACTCAGAGTACACTCAAGCTTCTGGACACACAGGACAGAGGCCAGGCAGCATCTTGCTTAGCTTGAGGTCTACACGTTGGGTACTATGGCAACATTCATTACCAACATCACAAGGCAGATTGATCCCAACGCATTAAAGAACATAGTTTGTAATTATACCAAACATATTTAGGCTTACAACATTTTGTCTCCATTTTAAATTAAGTAGAGTGATTTCTAAATATTAAGATCTGCTTATTTTGAACAATGTAGGAGTAGACAGTGGATTTCCGTTATACTCAGGTCATGTTCAAGGTTGGTGTGCACTTCTTCCCAACTTCATACCAGACAGAAGCAGGAAAGTTTAACAATATATTGGCACAAAGGATAAATAGCTTTTAGCTTTGTGCTTTCACATGTGCTGTGCTGCATGGTTTCCTAAACTAAAGGGCAACTGTATAAATAGCATCTTCCTAGTTATACGATTATAAGAAGCCTTTAAAACCTGTACATGACTTAGTTCAGCATCCATTGGGACCTTGGGACCTCCTGCCCTTGCTGGAGAGGAGATAGAGTGATGTGGAGAAGAAAGAGACTGGAAGGAGCGGGAAGGGGAGGGGAGTTTGAACAAGGGTATGCATGGATAAAAAATATGGCTTTATTCAAATAATAATTTAAAAAACCTATACATGCGTACTAGAGCCCTCTGAAACACAGTGTGAGATCCAGCGAGGGTTGAATCTGAAGAACCGAGCAGCAGGCTGTTGTCTATGCTCAGGCTCTCTGGAACTTTGCAGTGAGACCTAGTTCTAAGAAGTTCCCACTGTAGTGCACATTGCCAGCCAGATCTGTTCTCCCTTCTGACAAGGATCTAACAACATTTAGACTGTGCTTTGTTTGCATGCAGATAGAACCATTTTCAAATTAATGAAGAGACTGCATTCCCACATGCTCACGTGCCCAAACCCACTTCTGTTCATTGCTTCATGCCACCACTCAGCAATAAATCCCAAGGAACAGTAAATGTTTCCTCTAGGTTTCTGCTCTGTGGCTTAATCCTATTGTTAATCAATACTATCAGCTTGTGTGTTCTGTGTCTTTGTTTGAATAAAAAGGCAGCAAGGATCTCCCTTATTTACTTCATGCCTCAGTGCAGGGCTAGGTCCCAGCCAAATAGAGATGGTTGATCTGATTGGCTAATGGTTGGGCTAGCTGTTTGGAAAGGAAGAGCATACTAGTTGACAGCAGCTTACCTGTGAGCATTCCTTCATTTACCACACAACTCCCATCAATCAGGACAGCATCACAAGGCAATGAAATTTTCCCTGGAAGAATGAGGATATCACCTGGAACCAGGAGACGGGACTCCAGCTCCTTTAGACCTAGGTGACAGCAAAGCTTCTATGACTATCTTGGCCTTTTCCTGTTTTCTCTTAAGAATTAAAATAACTAAGAACGTCCTACCTATTCACCTGCCCAGGACCTTTTTTTCGCTCAACTGAAAATTTCCAGGGAATTGGATTAGGAAAATGTTTCTTGGGGTTTAGAAATGGATAAAGAGTAACTAATTCCCTTTTTGGAACCTGGTACCTAGCCAGGTTCTCTGCAAAGCAAACTGTACATAACATGAGTCAAGAGGGAGGTACTCTGTGGTTGCTACTTGCTCTGTCTGGACACTGGAACCTTGTGAACACTTTGAGGCTATGTGTAAACCTTCCAGAGTCCTTCTGGTGTTCTCTCTGCAGTTTTACATTCCTTACACATAACTGTGGCTACCCCACCCCAAGCTAATTCAGAGCAAATGCCAAAAGTGTAGCTAGTCAGTATCAAAAGGCTCCATTCACTTCATTCCAAATGACAGCTTGAAATGTATGATGCAAGGTCTTTGGGCTTTAACTAGTTGAAAAAAATTAAAGGAGCCTTTAGTTTACATGTGAATGAATATCCAGTTGTATGAAGTATGGAGGGTGGGGAAATTTGAAGCTGAAATTTATGAAGATTATTTTGTGTAGGAGTAGTCTGACAAAACTTTGGAAAAAGATGAGGCAAGCCAAGCCTGGGGCTCCAAGCTGAACAGGACAGTCAGTTTGGGGGTTCTGGAGATGTGGGTTAGGCATTTGTAGCCTTATGAGTTAGATGTTTCATTCATCTCATCATCGCAATCCTGGGTTCAGTCAGAAAGACGTTCCAAGATGGAAAATGAGGACAGAGAGCATAGCCTGAGCCACTTACCTTTGCCTTTTACAACAATGGTGACCTGGACTTTGTTGTGTTCCTCCACAAGGTTGTGTAGCTTAATCGATTGCTGCCAACAGAAAGTCAAGGCTTTACCAGCAGATAGTACATACCCTGCCAATCACCTGATCTAAATACAGCGAAGGGCAAACCTATTGCCATATCCAAATGACCTGGACTTCCAACTGATCTGCTCTTTCTGGTCTTTGGGGCAAGGTCTTGTTATGTATTCCAAGCTGTATCTGGTACTTGGCTATGTAGCCCAGGATGGCTTCAAACTCAATACAGTCTGCCTTCCTCAGGCTCCAAGTGCTGGCTTTGCAGATATGTTCTAGCACAGTCAACTTCTTCGTTTGTTTTTGATGTTTCAGCTTCCCTTTGCCCACCCCTATCCTCCCAACATGAACTTAGCGGCAATTCCCTCTGTTCATTTAATAGAACTTTACTCAAAGAAGAAAAAAGATATATAACTACAGAGTTCGGGACCCAATAGAGGAACCAACATGGAGAAAAAAGCCTGACTAGGCTCTAAGCCTGTCTGAGTTTGCTCTGTAATATGGCCCACTGGGAAGGGTAGCCCCTGATAAGCTGCTGGATGAGTCATGCCTCTAAATTTAAAATCGTGATGCTAGCACAAGTAAGTCAGTGAGTCTGTCTACCTGCATTTTGCTCACCTGAAAGGGGAGATGATAACATAAGCCTCTGGAAGAGATGCTTTAAGTTTTCAGTTAATTAATTCTTACAAAATCCTTTGTGCAATAGCACTTTACTGAGAACACATGAAGGCCAGCCACTATGAAGAAAGAAGCTGCTGGAAAGCCGATAACAAGAAAGCACCTGGAAAGCCTCAATGAGGTATAATTTACTGAGATCTGTCTATAAAAGGTGGAGGAAATGGAAGAGATTGGAGAAGAAGCAGCGATCCCTAGGATAACAGAGGGTCAGGAAGGCAGAGGCAGGAGGGGAGTGTGTCAGCATACTTCCATACTGACATGGTGTGTGAGCATGGGGAGGAAGGCACCAGCAACTGGGCTAATAGTGGGCTGCTGGGAGAAGGTGTTGCTGCTTTTCAGTGAGTGTCTGGATGTCTCTAAGAAGACGCATATCTGGCTTCTGTTGTTTCTGTTGTTGCTATTCAAATTCAGCTTAAAGTAAGCCAAGCAGAGCACTTCTTTCTTTTACAGGTTAAATTACTTTGTTCTGTCCTGCTAGTGACTTTTAGTGTTACAAAGTTTTCCAGACTGATAGACACAACTATATGACTTTCCCTAGAGAGAACATAATGGATTCAATAGTAAGATTTATATGGGAGAAGGAACAGTATTTACTTCAATTCCACATGAAAAACCAAACCTCCCTAATTTGAGTCAACTGAGTGAAAAATGTTACTAGTATTAGGTACTACCCAAGTCTTGACTGTTGGGGCATGCATTTACAGCCTGAATCATAAAGGCAATTGAGAGAGTCAGCCAAGGTTCTGTGTGAAGGACCCTGCATTTGGTCAAAATCCTGGAGTTGGAGGACTGTCTTACCCCAATAGCCAGCTACGTACAGTGTGTGTGAAATGTCACCTGAGAAGCTAGTAGCTTCTTCAGTAAACAAGTGGTAATAGCCTGAAGTTACCTTTGGGCTATGAAGTGGCATTTCTGCTGATGCATCTTACATACCAGGAATTTATCCCAAGCCTGCAATGTTTTATCAAGGAAATCTATAAGATATTATAAAAGACTCAAATGACTATGTATATAACCAATCTAATATCAAGTCACTACTATATATTCACCACTGTGGAAGACACTTTGGAAAAGCTATATACACACAAAAATAAGCAAAAGTTCTATCTCTAACATACATATAAGCACAGAAGCAAAAGTGGGGATGGGGGAATGTTGAAGTAATTTGTCACAATCATGCACTTATAAATCACCGACAGTGACAATCAAACAGAGGGACATCCACCTGACTCAAAGCATATTCTTAAGTGTGCTCTCTTCACGCTTAAAATAGTGTCCATTTCCTTTTGGAGCTGTCCTGTTCTTTTTTTTTTTCTTGCTAATCTCCTTTCAGTTACTCTCTGCTCAGTAAACTCACTGAGTGGGTGCCATGATTCCTTCAACTGAAGAGGATGCTAATCAGCACATTTGGAAGCAAGCGGGGAAGTATGAGTTAATAGCGCTTGACTGTAATTCTCAAACCTCATTATGTTGGGAAGCTGAATCTGTTTATCAGACTTAGCATTCTGGGGAAGCTGCCATGCCTCCATGCCTTTGCTGTGGCTATTCCCTAGAATGTTGAGCCCATTCTAATCTACCTTTCTAATCTATCATGTGAAGCTCTGGGTAAATATGTTCTCCCCCAACAAGGACCAGATCTGGGAGGAATGCAGTGCTCTGCTTCTGGCGTCACATCTGTGCTAAAGCATGGTAACTGCCATTGCAGTGACCTGTTGTCCTTTCTCCCCTGTGAGACATGTAATTCCCAAGGTGGAAAAGGAGCCCTGCATTTCTCCTTGTCCCCAGACTCTGTCACATAGTAGGCCCTCAGCAAAAGTGCATTTCATAGACCTGGAGTATTCTATATCACCCACAAACACAGGGGTAGGCTAATGTAAGCATTCGCTTTGAGCTAATGTACTCAGAAACTATAAGCATGGGTTTCTATGACAACCAGCCAGCCAGGAGAAGGCAAGCTCTGTGATGCTCTCCATGGCAGCAAAGCTCATTGCCTGATTTTCATTGGGTCCCCTCTGGTTTCTACAGTCCCTCTTCAGTGGGGCCAGGATGAGCTTCCACAGCTCATTTGCATACTTTTATTATTCCACATCTGTTGCTGGATATCTTGATGTTTGCCATGGTTGGATTTTCTCCAGACATATCAGAAGTGGTGCACTAACTCAGATGCCCCAGGGTCCTGCTAGGTCATGTCTGAAGGCAGAGCCAGAGGTAAGGGGTATAGTGATATTCAGTACTACACTAGCAGACACACTGATAGAGCCCAGCTATACTGTATGCAAATACACCTCAGTGTAAACATA
Organism: Sigmodon hispidus; assembly: GCA_004025045.1. Classification (NCBI taxonomy): domain Eukaryota; kingdom Metazoa; phylum Chordata; class Mammalia; order Rodentia; family Cricetidae; genus Sigmodon; species Sigmodon hispidus. The sequence continues at coordinate 99,005 of PVIH01002977.1, forward strand.
GTCTAGGGTTTGCACTCAGCTCTGGCTTGCATTCTCCTAACTTCTTAGCAAGAGACTCCAGCTCAAGTGTTTCTTCGCCTCGGCAATGAAAGCTTTCTCCAAGTTGCATGACTTGCAGTAGGGCAATCAGGTAGGAAGATTTTCCTTCCTAACTTTAACTCAGAGAAACAATGAACATAGCATAATGACTTAGATGTTCCTTCCTTATTCCTGCTAGCTAGCCTCTTTCCCTCCAAATCTTAATGTTACCTCACAGTCCTCAGGTCAGTTTTTGAAAATGCTCTCAATGCGATGATAGTGTGCAGTACTCCACTGGGAGTCAGAAACCGGGTCACTGTTTCTCATGTGGAAATGAGCGAGTTCCTCCCAGGTTGTGGGTAGCTACTATCTATTGCATGTGTCTCATCCTACAAATGTTGTGCCCAATCCATGTGTATGGTGGATATAGGGATGTATTGTGAACTATAAAACCACAAATAGTGTTAATGTTGAGGGCTCATGACTAAAGCTGTGCAGTAAACAGGCTCACTTGGTGTGGCTTTACAACATGTTTTACAGGTTGGGTCAGTTAAGTTTAGTAAACAAATATGAGCTGCTAATAAGATTAGCGTTTGTCTTCTAATTCCTAGTCTTCAGAAATCCTTTGTAGTACTGCATGAGAGCTCATGTTCCCATGTTGCTCAGTGGTTTTGGAAAAGTAAATTAAGAATTCTGTTAAGAAGAAGACTTGAATTGTAATTTTCTAAAATTATTTTAAGTTTATTTAATTTTATGTATATAGCTATTTTGCCATATGTACATATGAGCACCACTTGTGAGTGACCTGGTGCTCCTGGGGGCTAGAGAATAGCAAATTCCCTGTACTAGAGTCACAGATGGTTATAAGCCACCATGTGAACGCTGGGTCCTATGCTTGAGTAACCAGCAACTCTTAACCACTAAGCCATTTGTCCAGTACCAAATGTTTACTTTCGATACAAGGTTTAAAATACAGAAAAATAATAAATATCTAACTTTGGATATTGCTGTGTAACTGTTTCATCCAAGATTAAAAGTTTCCATTTTTCCAGGGAAGCTCCATAACAGGAGGAAGGTAAACAATTCAAAACAACTTCAGGAAGTTCCTGAAACTAACCCCTCTCTGCCAGAGTAAGAAACAAAAGCTGAGATTGACCCTCAGACAGAGAGAAGTTGAGCTGCAAAAGACCCTGAGACCAGACCCACTGCCTAGAAGAAGCAGGAACCAGCAGAGCTTCCTGGAAGAGGTTTAGGCCAGTGTCACTTAGAAAGGATGCTCTCCAAACTGTTGAGCTGCCTATAGGCTGTGCAGCATGCTCCATGTCCCAGCTTTGGAGGCTGTCACGCATGCTAGAGTGGGCCTTAATGATGTAGCTACCTTTGAGTAATTGCTGATCCTGTAAGCAATCCTTTACTCAGACTCTGTAAGTAGCCCGAACAAAATGCATTGTTTCACCAAGCTAGACTTGGGTGGTATCATTCTTTGGTCTGTTGTGGGATCCCTGTCTAGGATAAGTAGATGTGTGTGCTGAGTTTCCCCAGGGAAAGTTTTGTCACACAGCAAATATGTAGAAAAGTAAATCAGAAATCATAAAGGAAAAGAGATATACATTTGCCTCTGTATAATTGTTGGAGTATGAAAAAACCAAAATCAAGTAGGAAAAAGTGACTAAAATGAAACTTTCCCATCTATATTGTGGATATGAAAAGCCTTTGAATAAAAAAATAAATATGTAATGTTCTAGTAAACAAAATACTTCTCCTTTCGCTTGCAATCAGCCAGTGTACTTTAAAACATCAGTTTAAAACACTAAATGGTTAGTGTATGAAAACTTCCACATACCAATATCTATCACACAGTGCTGGTGAGGATCTGGAGAAATCAATGATCTTTCATGTTGCTGATTAATTATTTCATTTGGAGAAAATTACACTACAATATCTATTAAATTCAAATTATACCTATCAGGCAACCTGACTTTAGGTTGTTATATAAAAAGAAATACACAGTAGTGTCTTGCATCTTGGTTAATATACTATTTGAGTCGCTGCCCCTCCCCATTCGTAGCAGTAAGACGATCATCAGCCCATGCACCATTTCTCTAGCATACCTACTCCCTCACAACCTCAGAGTCCTAAACGCAGTCCAGTTAAGCAGTCAGTTGATGATAAAACTTTGCAAAGAGTTTTGAATCTGCTTGAGACTCCCAATGCCCCGTCCTCTCAATGTTCCCAGAGTAAGATTTTCTGTTGCTACCTTCTGACTTTTACTTAACACATGCTCCATGCCCCAGGTGGAAATTCTATAGGCTTTGCTTGTTTAGCCAGAAGCTAAATACAGTTGGAATCCAAAAATGATTTCAATTCTTACCTGTCTCAAGTCATACACACTTAAGACAATAGAAATGACAGTCAAAATGATGATGGCCACAGAGTATTCTATGTAACCCTGAGACAGCCACAGTGTGAGGGTGAAGGCTTGAAACACATAGAATGGATTTAAAACCTGCAGGTACAAAAATAGCACAAGTCACTTACATCATAGCAATTGGAATCATATCATTACTTTATAGGATGTTTTTCCATTTTAACAAATAGGATTACTTCTCCTATTTAAGAATTTACTTAGAACTCAGTTAACTCAGGCAAAGGCAGTGCCAAGCACATAGAATGTGATGTGGTAGAAGCAAAGTCACTTTAAGAACTCAGATTCATGCTCAAACATTCCCTATCCTTATTTCCAAAAACTACTTTACCAGTAACAAAATCTTGCAATTTGCTATTTATCCATATGTTGTGCAGCAGTCTTCAGGTTAACGTTCTCTCTCTCTCTCCCTCTGTGTGTGTGTGTTTGGGGTTGGGGGTAGGGGCTTCTTGAGACATGGAATATAAATAGAAAAGTGAAACAACAGGGTATTTTAGAAGAATATGGTTACAAGGAAATGAAAAAAACAGTGTTCTTGTGGTGGGAGTATGTGTGGAAACACTCCATTGGCAAGAAAGTGTCATCAAGAGCAGAAGTAAACAACTAGAATAGCTTCAGGAAGTTCCTGAAATTGACTGGATTCACCAGACTCCTCTTTCCTCCTCAAGAATTTATAATCAGTGTAAAGGTTCAACAACCCCAGTCACAGCCACTAGAAAAAGACCACTATAATACACCAATTCCTTTTGTCTAGCAAAAAAGAAAAAGAAAAAATTCCCAAAACAAAAATTAAAATAAATAAAACAAACTAAAAATCACATTAGAATGCATTCCTCAAGCAGCCACCAAGATCTGTTCTCTTATTTGGGCACTTCTTTCTTCTGAGACTGTCGACCAAGGTCCAGCTATCAAAGTACTGAAGTTCAGCAATCAAAAGCCCCCTTTGGCTACTTTAGCTAATATGCTCAACTAAAATTAAACCTCTCATCCCAGCACAGGATTTCTCCTTGTACCTCTGTAAACCACCATTTGTCTATGGACCACTGACTGTCTCTTCTCTATTCAGAGGCAATCCTTTGTCCCTCCAGGACAAACACTCCTACCCTGTCTCCTTTGTCCTCTTTCTTCTGTCTGTGTCCCTTACCCCTGCCTCCTGTCCCTTATCCTGCCCCCTGTCCATTACCCCTGCCCCCTATCCCTTACCCCTGCCCTCTGTCCCTCTGAGAAAAATAAATCTCCTTTGATTTATTATCTCCAAATCTGCTGAGAACTTGGCTTTGAGGTCCTGAGCCCATACTTTTCCTTTCAGTGGATTTCCCAAGGATTTAGCAAACATCACCTAGGACTGGGACACCAACTCCAAAGTTTATCAGGCACAGCATGCACATGTCTCCACACACCTTCAGCTCTTTAATCCTCTCTGCTTTCCACTTGGGTCTTTCTTATTGGTTCCTAAGGATGATTACAGCAGAGGGCTGGGATAAAATGAAGCTTGTTTGTAGAGTACATGTTTAGCATACTCAAGGCCCTGGACCAACCTCAGCACCCCTAAATAAATAAATATAACAACCAAGTAGAAAGAATGACAATAAGGAAGGAACAGAAAGAAGTTTCCACCACACAGAGGAACAGCAAAAATAAAAGCATCCATTAGGATGAAGTGAATCCCCTTCCCCAGGAAGGGCCCTTTATTATCCTCACAATTTAGACAAAATACTGGCTAAAATCAAGGTTAGTCTTTCCAAACACTGCTGTCTATAATTATCTCACACACTGAATAAAATTTTACTTTGCTCCTAACAATGAACTCATAGCTACTGATAGTAGTTAATAAAGCTACACATTAGGGTTTCTCAAGCTTCTGGATATTAGTTATACATTTAAAAATTTTTTGTTTCTTGGTGTTTCTTATTGTCCCTGTCTCAATAGCTTTACTTACAATTTATAGCTCTTGAATTCTCTTGGCATAAAATGTTCTAATTATAGATTATATACTAATGATAAGATGATTCTGAATTTATAGAAATACAGTGGGAAATTGCTTAAATATTTCTCCAGAAGAAAACAGTGGCAGCAAAATCAATTTAACCCCCTTATTCAATATCCTTTCAAACTAAATGTGCAATAATTTACCCCACCCTCTTTAATTTTACTAAAGTTCTGGTTGATATTGCTAAGAAATATCAGACTCCTTTAAAAAAAAGGATCAAATTGGTATTTAGAAAAATACTAGGCAGCTTTCAAATGCATTTTGGTGAGTGGTTCATAAGACAGTCTCCCTTTCCATAGTTGGGAAGGCTGTGCACATGTAGGGTGGAAATAAGCATGTGAGAAAGCTGTGCACCCACTCTCTTTTGCTGGGACTATAGCACTACTCTAAAAAACTAATGCTGAAATAATAATAGCCTGGTGCTTGCACCAGAAATAGAACAATGGTGGATGATATTTTATATTAGACAGATACAACCATTCTACAAAAGAAAAATGACCATTTTCAAGGGTTAGAAACAGGCTAAAAATATGCTTGGCTGGCAAGATGGCTTAGTGGATAAAGACATTTGACAGTGCAAACCCAGGGGACCTAAATGTAATCCCTGAAAGTCACATGAAGGCGAAAAGAAAGACTGAAGCGGAAGTTGTCCTCTGACCTCCACACATACAAGCCCTGTACGTAGACCAATACATCCCAAGTACCTATTTCTACTCACACATCACGCATAAACACAGATACATAAAACTATATTTTTAAATAGATTTGAATTGTGGAAACAGAGAGCAGCAACCTGGATCAGAGATAGTACAAGGTAAGAGCTCAATGCTAGAGGAAGTAGAGACAGAAAATCTCCCATAGGAAGCAGGGAACTGAAACCAGGCTGTGATGAGAGGTATCAGTATGCTTCCTGCCTCAGCATCGAGGCTGTAAATAATGCCAGTGGAGGGGTAAGTGGAAAAGAACTGAGTCCATGATTCAGCCATGACCTGCACCAAGCCCCACACAGACCAAAAGCCTTAAATCAGTAAGGGATAGACACCATTCCCTCAAATATAGGTTTGTGGCTCTGACCCAATGAAGCATGGGGGATCAGATGGAGGGACTCAAAGAGGACTGCAAGCCCAAGAAGTGGGAGGGGGCATTTTCCCACTTAAGGTTGACTTACACAAAATTACTAACAAAAATGTCAAAACACATGATACTATTTTTAAAACCTAATAAAATGTCACACTCAAGAAAATCAGAATAGTAAAATGATGTGTAAAGGATCAAAATATGAATTTCAAAATCTGAGGGGTTGTAGAAGTAATCATGTGACTCTGTGGTTAGACTGTAGACATAATCAAGGGACTCTGGGTGAGAATGAATGCCTATGGCCTCTCCAGAAGAGTTTCCCCTTTGAAGCATTTACCCCCAGTGTGGTGGGATCTGGAAGTGGGGCTCTGAGAGATAATTAGAATTACACTGTGTGTGAGAGGCAGAGATCAGATCTCCTTCATGAGAAGACATACAGAGAGCCTGGTGCTCCACACATCAGCAAGAGTTCTCAGCATGGTTTGAGTATACAAGCCCTTGACCCTGGATTTCTACCCAGTCTAGGTAATTGTGTTGTAGTACCCTGAGGAGATTAAGACAATGCACCACTACCACAACAGAAACTTCAGAGGACAAAAGAAACAGAATATTTTAAAACAGGAATCTGATTCTCAGTGAAAATTGTATTTAAACTTAAAATAAGGGGTGTAGGCCAGTGGTTTGGATTATCAGCTGAGGGCATTTGTGGTAAAACTTGATCACTTGGGTTTGATCCCTGAGACCAACTTGGTAGAAATGGAGAACTGACTCCTGTGAGCTGTTCTCTATCCTACAAACACATATATGCACACACACATGACTATGTCCCCAAAACACATAGATAGACAGATGGACGGATGGACGGGCAGACAGACAGACTGATGGACAGATGGATAGATATATAGATAGATAGATGGATAGATAGTCAATTCAAAAGGATCAGTCAGAAATCCTGATGTGTATATATGTGTGTGTGTGTGTTCACTGAGATTAAATAAAACTGAAAGGAAGCCTTAATAATTAGAAAATATAAGTTAGGGTCATAAGCAGTTCCATGAAACACAGATAATATTCCTATTGAGGGATGCAAGCATCATTTACAATCCCTCTGAAACCAAGACACTAAGAAATAGATTATCTTTTTCAAAAGGAAGAAAATTATCTAATTACCTGTTTAACCAGAAGCTTCCATATGGGCTGAATCTCCACCTCAATAGCGTTGGGCCCACACACTAGCCTTCTGTGGGAGATTGACCATCTGTTAGTGTCAGCCTGGAAGCCCAGACAAGTGAGCCCAGACAATCTGACCAGACACCCACCTCTCTGTCCTTGAGGCATCCTGAGCCTTTATAACCATTATAGCCTTATTATCATCCTAAACCATGAATATATTTTTAACATGAAAGTTGATGCATAATGAACAAAGTTGCTTTTTCCTGCTTTAAACTGTCTATAGTACAACTTAATTCATCAAAATGAAATTAGAACGACCTTTAAAAAATAATTTATTACATCCTAAGAGCAGCTAAGTCTGAAGATATTCCTAGACTTACCAGGCATTCAATTTACCTCCAACATCAAAGATAGTGTCTGTATTACCCTGAGATCTCCAAGAGCAGGCTCTTCATATATGAACCCACTCAATGCATCATAGAAAAGAACAAGTTCCCAGAAAGATGCTCTTTGATTGTCATTTCTAAGGATCTGCTTCCCACACAGGGTGCAAGACACATGTCCACTGCAGAGAAGCCCTCATGTTTGCATCATGTTTTATAATTTTTAAAGTTCTTGCAAAAGATTCATTTGATACTTAAAGTATTCTTTGGCCAAAGCGTCACACAGCTACTATTAATTATGACTATGAAATTTTTAAGTACCATATTAACAAACATTTCATATGATCACAGTTTATAAAGAAAAGTAAAACTGTTCCAAGTTGTTAGAGCCAGAGTAAAAAGCTATGCCCAACCATGGCTTCTCTGACATCACCTCACAACCCACCTCTACAAATACTAATAGACAAATTCTATATGAGGGGCCTCTGGTCTTGCTATCATATAACACATAACTGACCGAGCTCAAGTTCACTTGACTTTCAAAACATGTTATATCTACTTTAATTATTAGTTGCCACCAACAGATATGACTTACACTAACGTCTTCTGACCTTGTAATGTGAGGAACACTGAGGCTTAGAGACTGAAAAGGCAGAGAGGAAGAGGAGCCACACTGCTATGTGAATTCATGAACCCTAAATCTCATCCTGGAACCTCAAAAGACTTGAACTCAAGCCACGTTGAGTCTGTGACAATAATCAGTTATTGGCCAAGTGTCAGACCCTCTCAGGACCCCCTCAGGGGGTGTCTGTCCCCTCCCACCCCACACACCCCATATACATGATATGCTTGCCCCACAGTCCTCCCTATGTAAATGCTACTCAACCTTTAAAAGTCAAACCTGCTAACCAAGCCAAGTGACTGGGAATTGTGAGAGTGAATACACCTAGCTCCACACCCAGCAAGCCTCTGCCCTTGCTATTCCTTCTACCCACATCAGTTTTCCTGCATCTTTGTGTGGCTCACTGCCTTGCTCCATTCAAGTCTCTAAAAATTATTTCCTTCTTGAGGCCTTGCATAACAGTCCTATTTAAAACAGCACCTCTCCTGGTCCTGGGGTATGCTCTCATGGTAGAACATTTGCTTAGCATCTGCAATACCCTGGGTTTGCTCCCTAGCTCTGGGGGTCTGTGGGGGGTGGGGGAACCCTACTAACTTTTCCTAATTTCTTTAACTTACCTTTTTTTACAGCATACATGATTACCTAAACATAGACATTATTTGTGTGTTTATGTGTACATGTGGGCAGGTACGTGTGCACATTCAAATGTGTGTGGAAACTATAGGAAAGCCTTTACTGTCCTTCCTTGGAGGCTGGCCACCTGTGTTTTTAAGACAAAGTCTCAATGTAACACACCATGTAGGCTAAGCCAACTGGCTAGTAAACCTCAGTTCATGTCTCTAGCACCTCCAAACATTGGGATTACAAATAAGCACTACCATGTTTAGTTCTTACATGGGTTCTAAACATCATACCCAAGTCCCCATGCCTCCAAGACCAGAGCTTTACCAACTGAGATATCTCCACCATGGCCTATACCTTCTTTTTCCAATGTGTTAACTGGCTATTTATGCCATTCTAATGATGTCTTTTTTTAAGGGACACTCATATTCCCACAGAACTAAAGTAGAGCCTAACACATAGGACATAGTCAAGAATTATCTGTTTAAATTATGGATATCCAAATTGTAACTGAGGCAAATCTTGATTCCCTCATCTGAAAAATGAACTTGGTAAAATATGCCTAATAAAACTGTGATCAATGTCTTAATAGATATATACGCAAAGCAGTTATCACAAATGTGCCTAGGACATGGCAAATCCCAGATAAATGGCAGCTGTTTTTGAGTATGACTGTCTGACACAATTTTTTTTCTCTCCTTCAGCAACACCTTTTTTTTTTTTTTTAAGTAACAGCACTTATCTCATTGAATTAAAACATATATTTACATGTTTTCCTCTTCAAGTTGTTCCTACTGTTTTTAAAGGCAGGAGAGCTTTTTCAGATTTGTTTTCTTTTTTTCTAGTCTAGACATAGAGTAAGTATATCCTCAAATATGTTGGAGTTAATAAAAATCATGGAGACCCATATCTATAGTATTTTCTTCCTGGACAAGGTTTAAAACCCCAATGTACAACTAAGGACATTGTGAGACTACAAAGATCCAATTGAGAATGCAAGCTGGGGGTCTGACACCCTTGGTCCCTCCCTATCTGGTGAGATAGTTCCTGGAACTGCCGTTAAGGAAAGAGCTCTGGTCCTGGAGAAATAATGAATTGGATGATGTGGATAAGTCTTGCCTGTGATTGATGCTTTGGAGCTCATCTGGGCCATGATGAAATCATAGCCAGCCTGCTTTTTGCTATTTTGTCATGTCTACTGTCCTTTGCCAAGAGAAATTCTAGTATGTTTAGAGATTATGTACCCATATCAATCTCAGAGGCAGCCACAGAGAATTCTCAGGGATGTTGACCAGCGGTGGAGCAACCAGAAGAGAGATTGGGCTTGATGCCAAATCAGACAGAGAAAGGTCAACGTTATATCCCACCACGAAAGAGCTGATGAGGTGGCGGAGGAAAGAGGTTGAAATCATTCTCTGTGGACTTTCCAGACAATGTAGGTCAAACACAGCTAAGTAGGTTTGCCTAACATCCAACACTATCCATTAGGGGAAAAACTGCTGTGGTGACCTACAGTCCCTTCTCAGAGGATGGACTTTGACCAAGACCACAGCTAAGAACCCTGGAAGGGAATTTCATGCTCACTGTGGTGCTGTGGTATGTGCTTCTGGCTTCACATGGGATTTCCTCCAGTTCTGACATATTCAAATCCAAGTATGAGTGGTTAGGAGTATTTTCCTTTGAGGGATAACCCAGTCCCCTTTTCAACTACTTTGATTCTTTTTTCCTTTACTGATTCAAATGAATACATAATTTTACCTCTCAAAACATATTGCTAAAGAGCTTTGTATGAGTCCCGGTAGCCCTATAGACTAGAGTTGGGGTCGTTATGAGGAAGTAGGAAGTAGGATTGTGCTACCATCTCTGAAGCCCTGCTCAGACTTCACCCCAGAACTCAGCTTTTGCCCACTCTTTCCATTTGGTGTCTCTGGCAGAAGAGATTCCTGTTGTTTCCCAAGTAGTCAAGGCCAAGCAGGAGATTCCAGCATGACTCACTTCTATAGAAAATCAAATTTGCAAAGCTCTTGGGTGAGTCTGCTGGCCAGTCACTCACTCACTCCCGTGAAATTCCTGCTTTACAAAGGGAAGGGATTCTAAGATGCACAGGCTATGACATCCAACACCTGGGATTTGGATATAATTGAACAGTACAATATGGTTTGTTCCTGGAAACTCCAAGCCATTTCAAAAGACTTTGGGTATGTTTTGAGAGATTGTTTCCTATAAGAAATTTCCACATTCATTAATGAGACAATGATGTAAAGAAACTACATGTCTCTAAATGACATGTAGTAACAGTTGTTTGGTTTTCGTCCTGGTCCTCATCTGCTATCTATTCATTTCTTTCATTTCCTAATAAAATGTACTTTATTTCCTAAGTTACAAGCTTCCATATAGTCAAGGAAAGCCAACCCATACAGGATTTTGGCTCTCGGTATGAGCAAGTGAGGTGTTTCCGGGAGCCTGCTGATGGAGAATGCCTGGGCATTCCATAAACAAAGGCTCAGATGGAAATGAATTGGAAAGAGCACAAGGAGCTGTGGCAAAGGTACAGTGAAATCTAGGCATCATCCCCATAATTTTACCTGCAAGTACAGGACTTACACTGCTGTCTCCACAGGGTTTTGCTCTGAGAGAAGCACTCGAATTATTTGGCTTTATACGTCCAACAAACCCACACTCACAAAACTGTGGGCCTGAAAATTCTGACTTATTAAAAAAAGACCATTGATCTTAATTTACTTAACTTTATCAGCTTATATTTTAAATGAAACATAGGTAGTATTTCAAGATGACTTAGTCAATCCTAGTTGAATGTTTGGAGTTGAGATCATGTTTTTAGCTTGTAGAGGATGAGTAGGGGCCTCTCTCCCATTCTCCAACGAGCCATCACTTTCTCCTTTCTAGAAGGAGAGGAGGAGCCTGAGTGTGTGATTCTCTCAGAGTGCAGCTTTCTGAGGCATAAGAGTAACAGTTGGTTATTACTCCTTCAAGTTTCCTCCCATCAAGACCGGAGCAGTACCCAGGAAAGTCTATGCTTGTTCCAGCTTCTCTTTCCTTCTCCCCTCCATCTGCCCTCCATCTTTCTTTCCTGTTTGTTGCCCATCTTTCCATGAAATGCTTCTGCTAGGTGACGCTTGCATTGGTGGCAAATATAACTCTTTAGCTGCTCATCACTCATATTCCTTTTCTGAGTCCCCAGCAAGCATGTCTGCTTTTCCTCCAAAGGGTAGAACAAGTTAATTGAGTTTGTCCCTGAAGAACCACAGAGCCAACTGTGAGTGGCTTTTCCCAGCTCCTTTGGTGTTGCCACCACACTGATATCAGGAACTGGTTGTGAAATAAATATTCTACCCTAGAAACTAGAGACTGCTGACTGCCAAAGTTTTTATGTATTCCTGAGTCTTGTGGTTCTGTGGTGACTGTCTGGAGTTTATTGCCAGGGGGTTACTTTTCTGTTGTCAGGACCAGGATGAGCTGAAAGACATAGAAGGTGAAGGGGTGCCCTGACCTTGTCTTAGTTAAATAAATAAATAAATAAATAAAAAGGCTAAGCTTGGGTCGGGTAGATGGGATGCTTTTATTCATTTCACAAGCCCCCATTCTTATGAAATGAATCACTCAGCTGTCAGTGAACCTGTTCAGGATGGTTACAATAAGGCAAAGCTGAGTTCAGCTTGTGGAAGTGGGGATTGTGACAAGCCGAAGACCATTTACGTTTTTCATGCCTTCTGACGATTTTTCTCCTGGATAAAACCAACTCTCCTGGTGGCCTGATAAGACTTTGCTGCTGAAAAGTAAGAATTGTGAACATCCCACATGCTGTTTGTTTGCCAGGAACCCACAGAGAAGTGTATATCTAGATGCTGTAGTGTGCTACCTTGTCAGATTTTAGTCTGCCCTCCCTGCTTCGTCTCTCACAGTGAGCTCTTGGTTTTTAATGCAAGCAAGCTCAGATTCAGTTATTGCATTTGCATGCCGTCCAATCAATCAGTCACTTTTAATTTCTCTGGAAAGGCCCCCAACTTACTCTAAGGAATGAGGGGAAATGTTTCACATGCACTGTCTTTTTGTCCTTCACTACAAGATGAAATATGCCTCTGCTTATGAGATTATTTCTCGATTCTTCATATTTGGGATACCATACTCTGTCTTGCTTATTAGATTGTCAAGTCCTTTATTGTGTGGACCAGATTTAAATTTAATTATGTATGATGTTTATTAAAGCTTGTCACTTGATAAATAAGGACAAATGTGAGCTTGTTACACCGATGGGGAATCTTTCTTTTGGAAATGGTTTCTTGTGCAGAATGTATCTACATCTATCATTACAATCTCTTAAATATCTTAGATCAATCCTCTAAACATCTCGTACTAAGTATTATTAACTAAGTTTTATTTTAATGACTTTGAAAAGTTTCTGTATCTCAGTATATTAAATATTCATCTGAAATCAAATATAACAATAGTATTTCTAAGACATTTTGCAGTATTGTTCTGGCATAGATGCCTGCTCCATTTCTCATAGTATCCTCACAAAGGAAAAACTGAAACCAACAATTCATGTTTCTTAGACTTTGTATAAGGATACGGTGGTGGGTGGTGGGCAGAGTAGGGGAGCCCAGACAATAAACTTTCTCCTGCTGCCACGCCTGCTGCTAATCCATGCTTGATTCCTGCAGCTCACATGGTGGTAGAGAATTACCTCCTGCAAATTTTCTTCTGAACTCTACATGTGCTTTGTAGCACTGATGCTACCACACACATGCACATAAAATAAACAAGTATTTAAAATGCAATGAAGAACTAGTGTGAGGAACTTGCTAGAATTCCAGAGTTCTTTGTCTCACATGTACGGTCTTCCTCCTACAGAACTCTCAGAACTGTGGGAGTAGAGCCCAGAAGCAGTAATTCAAACAAAACGTTTCATCTTACTTCAGCAATTGATGTTTCTGGTGGATCACAATGATGTCTGGTAAATAACATTCCTAAAAGTATCTGAGAAACTATAGGGATTATTAGGACTATGGAGAAGGGTTCCACTGTTTTCTTTGGGGCTCACCAGGACCAACCATTTCTAAAAAGAGCTGGGGGATCAGGGACTTTACCTTCTAGTTAGTAAACTGAATGAACATCTGCTCATCTCCAGCAGCCTACAAATACTTGCCTCATGGTTCCACCCCCACCTGACCCTCTCAATGACTCTGTCTTTCATTTAAGACTCTCATCCTTTACAAAGTACCTGCATATCAGAGATACACAGATAATAAATCAATGAATACATTTATGTGTTTGTTTCTTTTGCAGATACCTGTTGAGCTCCTTGAAGGCCCTGTAGCTGGCCCAGCATGGCAGACCTGGCTCTGGTAGCCTTGCCTTCCCCCATCCCCTCTGCCATGATTGAATGTTAGATTACATTCCTAAAGCTAGCCACCAAAGTCTGTTCCCTTATTTGGCCACTTTGTCCTCTTGAGGTTCATCACCAATGTCCAGCTATCAAAGTATTGACATTCAGCACTCAAAAGTCCCCTTTGACTACCCTAATTAACATGTCCAATCAGACTCAGTCACCTCATCATAACACATGGTTTCCTCCTTCCCCTTTATAAACCACCATCTTCCTATGGGCCCCATCTTTCTCCTCTCTATCCAGAGGTGGTCCTTTGTCCTCTGGGTCAAATACCCTGCCCCCTCTCCCTTGTTCTCTCCCTGTCTCCCTCATCCACTACCTCCTGTCTTTGTCTCTAAGTCACTAGCCTTTATTTCTGAGGCAAATAAATCTTCTTTGTGCTGAGAACATTGTCTTGGGTACCCAAGGAGTCCTTTCAGAAAGGAAGGGACCCACAGGCAGCAGGGTACTCCCATTCCACCCTGCTTTAGGTGCAAAGTATACCTAAATGCCTATTTTTACAGAGATCCTCTATTAAGTGAGAAGGAAAAATTAAGTGACTGCTTCTACTCAGGCAGAAAACATTATCAAATAACCTCGCAGGTGTGGTTTCTATGAGGAAGAAAAGGGGAGGTCTGTCTTAGGATGGGCTAGGATGTGGTGGTATGTTGTGACTGGGCATATCAAGTGATCCAGTTAATTAAGTAGGGGCATTTGATTAGTGAACTTTCAATACTTTGATATCAGGACCTTAGTGATCAGCCTTAGAAATGATTCTTGCATATGAAAGTGTACAAATAAGGGAGTAGACCTTGGCGGCTAGCTTTATAGGTGTAATCTATGGTTCACAAGGGAGGGAGAAGGGGACAGGCAAAACCTGCCAGCCCCATGTCTGCCATGGCCAAGCCTGCTAGAGCCTTTTGCTCCTACTGCGAGTTCAAGGCTATTCTAGGTATGACTTTGAATAATTGTCAATTAAACAGTAAAATGTTCATCTCCATGACTGTTTGCTCACAGCACAATCTAAATAGTGTCTTTTTGATTCTCAGTCAACTCAGGAGGATTAAGAAACTGATGTTTATGAAATGACTCAAGATTATTATAATGCCTATTTTACAAGCCTGAGAGAAAAGGCAGAATTTTATTTGATTGGTTTGCACTTTTGGTGTCTCTTTAATAAGTTTGCTTAAGAAGGGAATTTATAATGTCTTTCTGATGCCAGAAAATGTCATCATGCTGGCAAAGAATTGTAGCAGTAGCACATCAGTGAGGGTCCATTTGATACTTCACGCCAGCAGGGGTAGGCTTAGTAAGCATCATTAAGCCTACCTGATCTCTTGCTCTTCACTGGTCAGACCCAATCCAAATGTATGGTGGATGTCGAAGCAGGAGTTACTATCTTCCAGCAACCTAGGATGTAGTTGGGATAGGAACCATAAGTCAGTTAACAGCACCAGTGAGTCAGTATTCTTTGGCTGTGTCCTGAGGGAGTAGTGAGAAAAGGCCATACTTACCCAACTTTCTGAAACCGCTTCTCCAAGAAATCCCACACGTACCTGATTTTCTGCACTTGGATGCATTGTAGCTGCAACCACAAATGTGAAGGAACAGGCATCATTCACAAAGGAAAGTACATCAAAGGAGAATTGTTCAATGCAGGTGCCCATGTGGGTCTCGAACCTAGCTATCATTCCAGCCCAAGCATATTCAGGGCTTTAAACAGTCTAGTTTTTCTCCATAAATTTGTCATATCATCCCACACACAAGCCCTCTTACTTTTAATTCTGGCTTCATTACAGCTTGGTTTATGACTGAGTGGCGGTCCAACACCAGAGGTTCCTCTGGGTTCTTGCTTACAGGGAACTTCAGTGTGGATAAGTGGAGGCTGAAGACTTTTTTCCTCATGTATCTTCGAAATTCATCCTTGCAAAGTCAACATACAAGAGACCAACCTCAGACCTCAGTCAGGATGTAAATTTTTAGGCCAACTCTAGACTTCACAAAGTCAGAAACTCAGGTAGTAGAGCCGGCAATGTGTTTCAGTGAGCTTTCTAGAGACCTCTAATATGGATAGAATTTTGAGAAATACTGGACATGGTAAAAAGTTTTGTAGTAATGCATTATATCTAGAAATTTTCTGAGGTGATTATATTTCTTTTAATTGTTTTATATACTTAATTTTTAGAGACAGAGAGTCACTGTAAATTCTAGACTCACCTCAGTCTCTTGGTTAGCCTTCCTCAGCTTCCCAGGTGCTGGGACCACAAGTGTGCACCCCCACACCAAGCTCTATCTACCTCAAAATGATATCTACAAGCTTAAGCTACCTAGTATACTCCAAAGCGTGTATTTTTGAAAATTAAATATTCCCACTTTGTGTAGTCTCTGAGAGTTGTAACAATAACAGCTCCTGCCCATGCAATGGTAAGGAGCAACATCCACCAGTCTAAAATACCAGGGACTAAGGAATACATGTGTCAGCATTCCTGGGCTGGACAAGGGATAACATGAAGCCTACAACGGTCTTTCCTCTTCTTGTTCTGGCCCAGCTAAACTATTTGAGTGGATGAGATCTTCCCTCTGGAACACTAAAGGGTCATTGTTAGAACACAGATGCAGTATTGAAGATGTGATCATAGTACTTTTTTCTTTAAAAATTATATTCAAGTTTTTAATTGAGATAAGGTACGTGCATATATTTATGGGTCCTGGCCTCCAAACTAAAACAGTCTCTCCAACCAGGTAGTGGTGGTGCATGACTTTATTCCCAGCACCTGGGAGGCAGAGGCTGGATCTCTGTGAGTTTGAGGTCAGCCTGGACAATAGATTGAGTTCTAGGAATAGCTCTAAGGCTACACATAGAAACCCTGTCTGACACCCCCTCCCAAAAAAAATTTCTTCCCTTAAGACTCAGGAAATAAACAAAACTCACAAGTCTGCAGAAGTTTCTGAAACTTATAAGATTTCCATGGCCCCTTTCATTGGCTATAGAAGCACTAACAATTGCCTGAAAGAGAAGACTCTCAAAACTTGCCTAGTCATTTGCAGGTAATGCAACAAATTCTAAGAATAGGGTGAGCATTTCAGTGTTGAGCTACTTGTGAGTCACTCACAATCCTACAGTAGTGTGTGTGTGTGTGTGTGTGTGTGTGTGTGTGTGTGTGATGTATAATATAATTCCAATAAATGTACTGGCTCACTAAATTAGACATGGGTGAAATCATTTCTTTGGTCTGCTGTTAATGAATAGAGATTTATGTCTCCCCATAAACACTCCTACAGCAATGGGGTATGTAATGAATTTTAAGTATACATATACCATATATAATGGTCAGACCAGAGTAATTGGCCTTTTAACCACTTCAAAAATATACCATTTCTTTTTGCTGGGAACATTCAAAACCCTTTCTACTAGCTATTTTTAAAATTTGCTGCCAGCCATATTATCTTATGATGCTATAGGATTTTAGCAGGTATTCAGCTGTAGCCTTGTACCTATTAATCATCTCCCCTTCCCCTTCTCAGGCTCTGGTACTCATTACTCTATAATATCAGCTTCATAGTTTCCATGTATAAGTGAGAACATGGAGTAGCTATTCTTCTGTGATGATCATGGCATTTGAAATGGATAACAGAAATGTACCCACTGTTGTCCTCAGCAAAATTGTGTCTGCTTCTTGCAAAGAGCATGGGATGCAACTGGTCCACACCCACCACTCAGGCCTCCAGTAGAATATCAGTTGAAGTGCCCCAAGAGTCAGGATGGCTGTGATAAGGCACAGGGCTCTCCGTAGATTCTGGGTATGATAGCCAAACACCTCCTGAATAATATAAAGAGCATCCCATGTTTCAGTAGTCACATAAACATTATTTTGATTCAAGGGATGCATGCTTTAGATTCAGAGTTATTGGTTGAGAGAGAAATCTGACATCAGTTGGTAGAATCAGGTTGACTGCAATTGGCAGCTGATAGAATAAAAGCAAAGAGAAGCACAAGCCCTTCTATTGCCCTGCCAAGTGATATTAAACATCAGATAGAAAGAAATAGGAAGATCTACCTGCTTCTATGCATTGCTAAAAGGCTCCTCAAGTGTTTATAATATGTCTCGTGTTCTGAAGCAGACTTCCTTTCTTTAGATATTTAAAATATTGTTGATGTTAAAGAAAGTGATTGAGATCCACACATATTCACCTATATCTGTACTCACATTTGGTTATAATAATAACTGTACATAATTAAAAGTATAAATAAATGTATTGCTTTCTAAGCCAGCAAAATGTAAATTGATAGACTACTTGCAGACATGAAAGGCTCTTGAAGGATCAATTGCACTTACTTATTTCTTTTTAAATTATATTTTTATTATTTAAAACAATTTTAAATTTAACTATATTTTGATCATATTCTTCCCCTCCCCCAAGTCCTTCTAGATCCGCTCTCCCTCCCTCACTACCCAGCTTTAAATTTTTTCTCCCAAACCTACAACAATAAACCTAAGGAAACAAAATATAACTACCCCCCCCAAAGAGCCCACAAATCTGTAAACAAATAAAAGCACACACAAAAAAATCCTTGGAGTCTGTTCTATGTTGGTGAACTAATTCTGAACATGAGTATTTGATGTCATCCTATTGAAGAAAAGTGATTTTTCTCTCTCCCAGATGGAATACATGGTATTTCAGTTGTTAGCCTTTACCCTACTAACTAGGCTTTTATTCACCCATCATCCATCCATCCATGCATCTATCCATCCATCCATCCATCCAACCATCCATCCATTCACTCATTTTTAAAATATACTAAAATAAAAGCTATCACATTGCAGTTGGAAAGACAAACCAACAGAGGGAAAAGAGCATAAGAGAGGGAACAAGAATGTAAGGCCAACTCATTCGCATGCTCAGAAATCCCATAATAACACTAAACTGGAAGCCACCATATACGCTCAGAGGACTTGGTGTAGATCCCTGCAGGCCCTGTGCATTCTACTTTATTCTTTGAGTTCACATGAGCTTTTGCACATGTTGATTTAGAAGGTCTTGTTTTTTGGTGTCCTCTGCTCCCTTTTTCCACCTCCTCTTCCATAGGGTTCTCTGAGCTTTGAGGGAAGGCATTTGGGCATCCAGTTTAGGGATGAGTGTTCAAAGGTCTCATACTCTCTGTATAATGTCTTGCTGTGGGTCTCTGTATTTGTTCCCATGTTTTGTAGGAAGAAGTTTCTCTGATGATGACTGAACAAAGCATTAATCTATGAGTGTAGCAGAATATCATTAGGAGTCACCTTATTACTACAAGCTTCTTTTAGACAAATATTGTTTAGTTTTATTCTAGATTCCTGGGCTGTCTAGTCTCGGGTTCTTGGTTGCCTAAGTATTTCAGGAATGGGTTTCATCTTGTGGAGTGGGTCTTAAGTCAAATCAGTTACTGGCTGGCTAGTCATAAAACTAAGAAGCTTCTGCTTAGCAAAGGATACCATCATATGGATGAGGCAGATTATAGAATGGGAAGAGATTTTCACCAACTACACATTTGGTAGAGGGCTAATCTCCAAAATATATAAAGAACTCAAGAAAATAGATACAAAGAAAACAAATAACCCAATTAAAAATGGGGTACAGATCTAAACAGAGAGTACTCAATAAAGGAAACTCAAAGACCTGAGAAGCACTTAAAGAAATGTTCAACATCCTTAGCCATCAGGGAAGCACAAATCAAGGCTACTTTGAGATTCCATCTTAGACCTGTCACAAAGGCTAA
Organism: Sigmodon hispidus; assembly: GCA_004025045.1. Lineage (NCBI taxonomy): Eukaryota > Metazoa > Chordata > Mammalia > Rodentia > Cricetidae > Sigmodon > Sigmodon hispidus. The sequence goes on from PVIH01002977.1 coordinate 118,461, forward strand.
GGGAAATACAGCACTAAAGACAGCTCGTGTCTGACAAGCATGTGAAGCATTGGTAACACTCCTCCATTGATGGTGGAACTGCAAACTTGTTTGGCCACTATAGAAAGCAGGGTGATGGCTTCACAGAAAGATGGCAAATGCTATCTCAACATCCAGCTATATCTTGCTTGGGCATTTACTCTCAGGACAGTTTATCCCAATGCAAAGACTCTTGCTCAACTATGGTCATTGCTGCTCTATTCATAAGAGTCAGAAATCAGAAACAACTGAGATGTCCCTCACTCATCCATTAAGAAAAAAATGACATGAAATTTGCAGACAAATATATGAAACTAGAAAAAAAACATCTTGAATGAGGTATCCCAGATTTAGAAAAATATAGTATAGTATATATTTGCTTATATGAGCATATTAGCTGTGAAGTTATTGCTAATCATGGTACAATTCATTAGACCCACAGAGAATAGGTAGAGGATAGACAGAATTCTCAACTTGTGGATCACAACCCCATAGGGAGTTGAATGACCCTTTCAAAGGGGTCACATATCAGATATCCTGCATATCAGATATTTACATTACAATTCATAGTAGTAGCAAAATTACAGTTATGAAGTAGCAATGAAAACAGGTTTATGATTGGGGGTCACCAAATCATCAGGCACTGTAAAAAAGAGTCACAACATTAGGAATGGTGAGAAATCCTGGCCTCGGGAAACAGACAGATCTTATTAGGAAAGGGAAGCCGAGTAGATAAATACTGATGGAGAACTATGGATGGGAGGATTTATGGAAAAGAGGGGGGGGAGAGGAGCCTCTGAGAGGCAACCCAGGGAGAGACAGCTAATGTTAAGAGTCATTTAAGGGCTAGTATAAAAACCTAATATAGCAGAAACTTCTTAAAATCTGTACACATATAAAGGCAATCCAAATGAAATAGCCAAATATTGGGAAGAAAGAGACTAAACTGGCTATCTCCTGTCATCTAATGAAGCTTCCAGGAGTGGGATTGAGTTGTTGGCCAAAGGGGACCCATGTGACTCTGGAAACATCCCAGATCAAAATTATAGGTTCATCTCCACAACCTGCTAGCAAGGCTCCATTTCTGAAGACAACACCTACAAACTCATTGCAAATGGAGATGTCACCAGGTGATGGCACATGCACTTGGGAGGCAGAGGGAGGGGTGGATTTCTGTGAGTTTGAAGGTAGCCTGGTCTACAGAGGGAGTTCCAAGACAATCAAGGCTACACAGAGAAATCCTATCTCAAAGAAGAAAAAAAAAAGAAGGAAAGAAAGAAAGAAAAAAGGAAGGAAGGAAGGAAGGAAGGAAGAAAGAAAGAAAGAAAAGAGAAAAAAAGGAAAAGAAGGTAAAGGTGCCTACATAGAGCCTTCACCATTATTTTCTAGCACCTTTGATATAGGAAGGTACACTGCATGCTTTCAAAACAGAACTACCATAATCACCAACCCAGGCACAAAACCTTTATCCACAATGTTGTACTGTCTGCAAGATATGCTAGGGCCTTTACTTATTCTTAGAATACCATGCTGGGATATTTGTACCTTTCATAATAGGTTAGCTAATATTTGTCATAAATTAAATCAATTTGAGATTTGTTTTAAGGGGAAATAATTTTGGTTATTTAAAACCAAATTCTAGTTTCTCCCTTCTTCCATGAGGGTTCATAGCATTGTTTTTATACATTCTTAAAAAAAAAACACCAAACTTTTTGAGTGCTTTGAAATACCCAAGGGACACTGATTATTACAGTTGTGTTATGAAGTGTCACCCCACAGGGAATGCTCATGTGGTGATGACTTTGCTTCTTGGAGCACTATTGAGAGATGACTGGGTTGTGAATGTATTAACTGCATCAATTGATTAATCTGTGGGTCAGTTCTTAGCTGAAAGAGCTAATGGGAAGTAGAGCCTAGTTGGAGGAAGTGGATCAGTAGAGGTTGTGCTATTGAATGGGGTATCTTAGAGAGAGAGAGAGAGAGAGAGAGAGAGAGAGAGAGAGAGAGAGAATTGTTCTCTGACTTTCCTGGACATCATGAGGTGAACAGCCCTGTGATGACTTCCCACTATGTTTCTGCCTTGTCACAGTCATAGACTTAAAGCTATGGAACCAGCCAACTATAGACCAAACCTCAGAAGCCAAGAGCCAAAGCCAGTCTTTCTTCCTACAGCTTGTCACAGAAACAGAAACTCAGGAACAGAGAGAACTGTTTGGTGTAAGTGCTATATGGTGGGTTCAAGTTAACCTGGGAATTTTTGGATTTGTTTGTTTGTTTGTTTTCCAACAACTCTAAATTCCCATGTCTGAATCACAGAGCATTAGATCAGCATGACAGATTTTTCTTACTATGTTTATGGAGTGTTTTTAATGACAGAATCCCTTGGATTTTAAGCCAGTTTAGCTCATGCATCATATAACAAATCTTTTTTGCTTAATTATTTAGAAATGTATTCATCTTCAACATAACCTTTTAAATTATTTTTTCCAAATAACTCAGTGATGTGGTGGATAAAGGATCTAATAAAAGTTGTTGAAAGCAGCTCTTAGCAGAGTAGAAAGGTTACAAGTTTAAGAAGCAAGATGTAAGTTTGAGTCATTGCTCTGCTTATTATGGGCTACATGACCTAAGGTAACTTATTCTCTTCTGGGCAATCCCAGCACAGTCTTCTGCAGAATGATGCAAAAGTCATATGGCATGAGTCTGCTGTGCTCAATTGAGGCAACTTTCTCTGTATCATGAGCAAGGGTTGAGAGTTCCTATCACTGCTACACAATTCATGTAGGAAAAGTTGTTCACTGCTAGATAATATACCCCTACTTCAACATTATTGGCGAAAAGACTGATTAAATTTAGAAATATGAAATTTACATAATTTTATGACCATTTCCAAGTTCTCTTTCTCTGCCTGTGCTCCTTCTAAAACTCCTTGATCTCATCTGCCTATTACAGGTTAATTAGATCTGAATAACGTAAATATTCCAGTTCACATGTTACATGATATGCAGTCTGTGAGTTACTTAAAAACAGCCAATATCAAGAGCCAAGTGTGTGCAAAGCAGAAGCGTTATCACTATTGGAGTATTAGTCCAGCTCATAGCTCACTTTCATTGGAAAGTGCTCACTCATAAACACATCTTTTCTGTTTATTTTCACACATCAAGGACACTAATAATCACACTTCTGTTGCCTGTTTAGTTTTTTCTGTATAACTTTTTTTAATTAAAGAGGGGAACTAAAAGCCAAACAAAGCTGCAGTGAAACCAATAGCACCACAGACTACTGATAACCTCTTGAATTGGAACAACTCTTTGGGGAAAGCAAAGTTACAAACTCTATCAAGGATGATAAAAATGCTCCTACTTTAAATCAGTAATTCTTCAGTTGGAAGCATGCCCCAATGAAATAATATGTAAAGGGGAAAGCAATGGATGCAAGATGCTCAGAGCAATAGTCTGTAATAGCAAAACTATTGTGGGAATGGAAAGTTATCCAGTGGTTCAGTGAGCTTTGAAACATCAGAACAGTGGTCTTTAATGAAGCTATTAAAAATAGAGTGTATGATATCAATGTAGAAACCTGGGGCCATCTATAATATCACGTTAAATGAGAAGACATGCAGAATGAAACCAGCAGCATAAAATTTAGCCCAACTGTATCACAAATTACATTGAATGTAAGTGGTCTTAATACTGCAAATGAAAACAAGTTGTTAAGCTAAAGAATAAAAGGTACACTATGTGCTGTTTCTAAGAGATTGTATTAAATATCAAACAAAACATATTTCTTCATATATGTTTAAAGTAGGAAATATGAGGGAAGAGGAGGACATTTCATGATAAATTCAACAGGAATACAGCAATTATAAACAAGGAAAAGAAAATCTATCATTCAAGTATTTTTTAAATCAAAATGATTTTTAGAATCATTTCAGTACTTAAGACTGAAGTGAAACTGCTCTTGTATAAACTCCTTCATAAATGGAGAAAATTGAGAATGTTGCTAGAGCAGGCCCTGGACCAGGGCAGCACAATAGAGCCACTCCTGTTGGAGGAAGCATGAGTGAACCAAACCTGAACATGTGAACATAGGAGAGCTGCCCATCTGCCATGTAGCAGCACATACGGAAAGAAACACTCCCCCTATCAATGTCTGAGACAGGTGGGAGAGCTCACCCTGAGGCCATAGGAGCAAGAGAGCACTCCCTGCTCCCTGTCAGCTGCAGCACTCAGGAAAGTGGTCCCCACACTTTGCCTCGGAGCACAGTAGAGCTGCCCTGATGGTTCAAGTGTGGAGAACCAACCCTGAGGACATAAAAGCAGGAGAACTGGGCCCACCCATTGCTCATTTCTGCAAGGGGTAAACTAGCCAAGGCAATATAGGAGAGCTCACCATGGTGTGAGGACAAAAGAGAGCTGGTGGGGTTCTGACCAACCCTGAACAATCCTGGCCCAGAATCAGGGTTATGAGCTGGTCCACTCCAACATCCACCCCATCTATGATCTGCTGGACCATGGAAAGTGGCCAGTCCTGAAGACTCAAAGTTGTAGGATCTCCACAACATATGGCAACATCAGGATAACCAAGAGGAGTCCTAGGGAGGCACCAGCATTGATAGTGGAGCAAGAAGCAGAGGCCTTGAAACACATCAATTACTCTTTTCAATGAACACATCCAAGTAAAGATGTATAGACAAAAGGGTGAAATGTGTCACACTGTTCACATTATAGCTTCCATTTCTATGATAAGATTGATGTTTCCTTTAGGTAGTAAAATCGGGCACAACTGGTAGAGTTTGACCAGAATTCAACTGGAAAGTCTAAATTGGTGTAAATATTTTTAAAAGCAGTGTTGCTACAGACATGAGGACTCTGTTCAGCTCTAGGAGGTCTATTCATCTTTATAAAGTTTCTTGAGCTGGGCAGTGGTGGTACACACCTTTAATCCCAGCACTCAGGAGGCAAAAGTAGGCAGATTTCTGTGTTTGAGGTCAGCCTGCTCTACATAGTGAGTTCCAGTTCAGCCATGGCTACACGGTGAAACTCTGCCTCAAAAAGAGGGATAGATGATAGGAAAAGATTGAAGGAGTGAGGTAAGGAGAAAAGAAGGAAGGAAAGAAGGGAGAGAGAAGAAAAAAGAAAAAATAAAAAGAAAGAAATCTTCCTAAGCAAAAATATTTAGACCAGCTGTGTAGATAAAAGTTTCTCAGTCCCTCCTAACTCTCCTGTCTGGGAGTCCCGCAGCTGCTTATAAAATAATTACGTAGAGGCTAATATTAATTGCAAATTGTTTTGCCTAAGGCTCAGGCCTATTACCAACTAGCTCTTAGACTTTAATGGAGCCCATTCCTAATAATCTATGTCTTGCCACATGGCCTCGTGACATTACCTGTTCCATTACATCTTGCTTCTCTAACAGTGGCTCCCAGAGTCTGCTCTGACCTTGCCTTTCTCCCTATTGCTTCTTTCTTAGATTCCCTACCTGGCTTTCTCCTAACTTGCCATAAGTCAGAACATCTTCTTTATTAACCAATGGTAGCAACACATATTCACAGCATACAGAAAGACCATCGCACTACACAGCTGTATTTATGAAAGCCAAGGAAAGTGTGTTGATAGAAGAAAGATAATAAATTTTGAGCTGTCATCCAATAGTATACCACAAAACAACTTTTAAAAAGTTACTTTAATACCTCTAATACTTATACCAATGTAGATACATTCCAGATAACACAGTGAGTAAATCAAGTATGGAACAAATGGAGTATATTAATCTATTACTGTTGAAGAATGAAGAAGGGTGATTGACAGCAGCCCCTGAACTGTATGCTTGAGTACCATACTTCATTGATATCACTGTATTTATGCATGCCAAAAAAGGGTAAAAGAAAGAGAAGTGGAGTATGTTTGTTTATAAAATACTGTGTTCTAAGAAAATGGAAGGAACCTGAATGATTTTAATAGAAATATTTGAGAAAGGGAAAAATTAACCTCAAATTTAAAGTCCCAATAAATGAAAGGTCTAGACTTAGTGGTATATGCCTTGGTGGTTCTGCCTCCTAACACTCAATTTTAGGATACCCTGGACTATATAGCAAGTTTCATGCCAACCAGGGCTATGTACTGAGGCCCTGTATCCAAAGTAATAAATAAATAAGTAATATTTGCATGGGAAGTAGGAAGTTTGGTAGCCCAACAAATTTGTAGCTGTTCCCTGATATAATCATGGAAAGGAGCTGACATCCATGAAAGTAGAGGTAAAATTTTATCCTTACCAAAGAAGTGCCAAGATAAATAAAGACAGTCTGGTGGTTTGCTTGATAATGGTCCTCATAGGCTCATAGACTGTGGCACTGTTAGGAGATGTGGCCTTGTTGGGAAAGTGTGTCAGTGGGGGTGGGCTTGAGGTTTTAGATACTCAAAGCAGACATAATGTATCGTTCTCTTCCCACTCCCTGTCTAGATGTAGAATTCTCAGTTGCCACTCCAGCACCATGTCTGCCTTCTGCCATAATAATGGATTAAAACCTTGAATTATAAGCCAGCCCCAACTAAATTCTTTCCTTTATAAGAGTTGCTGTGGTCATGGTGTCTCATCACAGCAACAGATACCCTAACTAGGACAGATGCTTGCAGGACTTAACAAAAAAACAAACTAAGAACATTTTATTACCAAAATGTCATCCCACTACTTAGGAGGCTAAGGGAGATTTCTAGCTCAAGGCTTTCCTTGGGAACAAAATGAATTCAAGGCTAAACTGAGAAACTCAATGTGAAGCCTTGTCTCAAAATAAAAGTTACAAGAGTTCTGTAGAAGTAGTTCAAGGGCAGAAAGATTGTCCAGCATGAGGAAGGCCCTGAGCTCAATCACTCCTGTGGGGAAGGGAAGAAGAGAAGGCAATGTTGGAGCAGGAAGGGGGAAAGGAAAGGATGGGGCTCACACATATCAAAGCAATATAATGAAATATGTGATTCCTGGGCAAAGAGGAAGAGAAGTGATGTTTTTGCTCCCCTGACAAATGAACCTCATAAACCCTGGTGAGCATCCTTTGTAAATCATTTCTCAGCTTTCCCCAGGGCATGAGGTCCCCTGTGGGATCTGAGGTCTTAGTGAAAGCCTTGCTACTTTATGTGGCATTTCTTTGTTCGAATGCTTTCCTTGGCTTACCAGTGCTTTCTGATTATAGCTTACGATAGTACATTTCCTTTATGCTAATTGATCTCGAGTATAGTTTAATTTTGATGACTATTCCCCCAGACAAGGTCACTCCATCTTTTTCCCTAAGGATTTGTATCTTACAGCACTAGTAAATTCCACTATGAGATAAAGTTTAGAAACTAGAGGAGGACACTAGCAAAAGGTGATGTAAATGAAGATACAGGGAAGTGGGTGGGAAGGTAAGAATACCCAATCCCTTACACATGGTGCCTTCCAAACTCTGAGTTTTGCCACCTGTTTACCCACATGGTTTCAGGTTCTGACTTCCTTGAGTCTGTTTGCATCTCCCTACTCTGGACAACACGAGCAGCTCCTGCTTGGGGCGGGGGTGTCTGTGATGATGGGAGAGATGTAAGAAATGCAAAGGATACTCATTGTCAGCAGGTGGTTTGGCAAGAGCTCCAGGCAAAGAAGAGGTGGCACAGTTTCTGCTTGCTGCACGCATGCCAAGTCCGGGCTGGCATTGGAAACAACCTACATTCCAGGAGGCCAGAAACCAGACCTGCCACTGGGTAGTGGCAGGATGTCAGCTGAGTCATTTGTTTTCTCTCTAAACACAGCCATTCCTTCATTTCTTTGATTCTGACTAGAGTTCTGAATTTCAAATGCCAGAAGGTGGACCACTGCACTTACTGTATTCTCTAAATCCGGGACACAGAACCCAGGATTTGGAGCAATAATAAAATACACACATGCTGTTTCCACAAAAGCTATTGTGTAATGTCACAGCTCAGAGCCAAATCTCTATGCAGCTCTGACAAGACAGCCCCTGTTCTTTACAGCACATCCCAGTGTCTTCCAGAAGCTTTTTCTTCTGTTCCTTTTTCTATCACTTAAATTGGTTGATAGTTGGGCTTTTCACGTGAAAAGCAATGTAGCTGCTTATAAAATACAACAGAAACAGTTTGATATCAGTTAAAGACTTAGTACATGTCATGAGACAATCAAATTCAAATCAGCTTCATTACTGAGCCCGATGTATGACTTCGGAAACCCACCACATATGATCTGATGCCTGCCTTTCCTCCTTCATAAATGGGAATAATTAATAACCATCTCCAGAAGATACTGTGAGGAAGAAATAAGACAACCCAAAAAGCATGCACCATGATCCCTGCAGTGTTTTGAGCACTCAGTATGTGTTGAGTTAATATCGTCACAAGTGTTACACAAGTCAACAAAATGTCCGCAGATTAGTGCCTAGTTCTTTAGAGCTCACTGTAGAATAATTTGGCCACGGGCAACATGCAGAACAAGATGTTATTTCTAAAGGTGATTGATCCACTGGCTTAAGTAGATCTTTTACTTTTCCCAAAGAGAATGAGTTGTCAAAATGAAAGTCAAGTAGAGTTCCCAAATAACACTACTCGCCGTTATGGTCTATGAAACTCGAGAAAAGGGCTTGAGGAAAGACCAAATTAATTCAAAAATTAGCTGACTGTAGTAACTATATATTAAGTAGTGAACTCACATGCTCATACACACATGGGGGAGGGGGAAACAGCTTGTGCAAGGAGAAAGCAATATAATAGAGTGGTATGACAGAGCGTCCTGCCTCTGATGGGTATGCAGTATGACCATGTGTATCTTCTGTTACTTAACTGGGCCCCACTGTCCACAGGTATAAAATAGGTATCTGACAAGGTACTAACTCGTAGAAAACACTTTCTACAGTACTTCTCTGTTTTTTCATAGATATTCCCTACATTTGCCATCAGAGGAGGATAATGATGGATAAGATGCCTGAGGAAAGGAACACTCCAATATCACCTCTAAGAATCCTTCCACTCCTGTGGCTCTATGCCCTGGGACATTCCTATTGCTGACTTTTTATAGTGTCTAAACTACTAACAGACTAGTTCCCACAGCTCCTTTTTCTCTTGTTTCCTGTTCATGGGTATAGCCATCTGAACTATTTGGTTGAGTATCCACAACTGTAGGCTCAGCAGAACTGTGACATGAATGAACTGTTTTGGAATAAAGGTTTTATTTACAATTTATAGCACATTCACTTAGTCTTACATTGTGATGGTACAAAAGTTACTTTCTCATCCAAGACCTAGCAAAAGCATTCTCCCTACTACAGATGCCTTCTGCAAAGAACAACGGTGGTTGGGTTTGCTTTTGCTTCTGTTTGTGTTTTGTTGTTTGTGGTTTCCTTTATTATGACACTGTTGGCTATTTCATGGGTGAGGATGTTCTAATAGCCTTAGAGCATTTCTCTGTGCAAACATCCCACTTTAGTCACTTTAATCAAGGCCAAGGAGATCAGATACCTGTTTTCTTCTGTGAGAACAGAATTCATTATATTTTAGCTTTTATTTTCAAGCAACAACCCTAGTGGCACCTTTCTATTTATTAGCAATTCCTCATTTGTTTTATCTGTTTAGATAAACATACCACATCATATTCCTTTACACGTTCAAAGAGAGACATTCCTACAAGTCTGCTTTATATTTTACCTCTGATAGGACATCAAAATTCTCTTCAATCATAAGATACTAGTATGCAGATTAAATGGATCACATTTATCTGGCCTTTATTCACAAATGCTTTATCTCAACTTGGCTACATTTAGTAATTTGTACTATCACTGAATAACACCCTACACATACCTTCATATACCATATCTTGTATTTATTCAGTGGACAGCACTTTATGTAGAAAGAGAAAGTCTTTGTTTTATTTAGATTTGTGTATTTACTTATGTTTGGAGTTCTGAGACAGAGTTTGCCCTGTCTGGCCTGGAACTTACTATGCGAACCAGGCTGGCTCTAAACTCTCAATGACCCCCCTTCCTGACTTCTCTTTTCTTCAATTGCAGGTAAGCCACCATACCTAGAAGAGGAGGTATTGAATCATCTTTGGTTATAGAAAAATATTTCTTGATTATTTACTTATCTGTCATTTAATTTTTATAATAATCTGTGAACTTGGCTTTTCTGGTTATTTAAGATAAGTATGAGTTTTATTTATAAATTTTAATATTTGTTGGTCAAACAAGCTGAATTTGTGAAACAAATAGTAGAGAGAAGCCAGTGTGAACCACAGGATAACAAGATGCCCAACTGACTAGCAAGGACAATTTCTAGAACAGTGTTTGCCCTACGTTAAGGCCAGGGACACCAGGACATGCTCTCTGACAGGCCATTTCAAAAAGAACAGTGTCACTGGGCAAAAGAAAAGCCACAGAAAGTTTTTGGTTCCAGTTCCTTGATAAGAAAAAGTCATTGATTCTATACATTTGGTGAATGTGAGTCTATTGTGTGCTTTAAAGGGATTCAGTCCTTCACAGACCATGTGTGTCCTATAGGCCAACTAGCTTTCTAGTGACATATATTAACCTGAGCTGCTTGAAACAATACAAAGTATAGAATTATAAATTCTAATTTTTTCTGAAATTCTAAGTTTACCACTGGTGCAGGTTAAAAAAAATCAAGATACAGAACCCTCATCTCCTTCTCCAGTACCCTGTTTGCCTACATGCTACTCACCATGATTATAATGGACTGAACGGCTGAACTATAAGCCAGCCCCAATTAAATATTTTTTCTTACAAGTGTTGCTTGTGGTCATAGCAATAGAAACTCTAAGAAAACTATGAAAAATAACTTCCTGGAAGTTTACTTTTAAAGTGCAGATTAAGCAGAAACACTTTTATTTTTACTATCCTGTCAAACAGACTGCTCTTAAGATCTCCCAGAACTGATCTTTTATGACTATATACACTGGTAACTGAAATTTACTCATATTAAAAATCAAACACTTTAACTACTATTTCATACACACCTACCAAGCCCATATCTCTTCTTCATTACTCACCCTCTATGTTTCTAGTCATTTAAAACTACTGAGGCCTGTTATAGTGTTTCTGTAATATCTCTTCCACAATCCAGCCTGAAGAAACTTTGAATCTTCATTCTATCACTGACATTATCTCTCTCACACATCCAGGTGTCACATGGAGATTGATTAGCTTCTTTTTAATATACATTGTTAAAGATATTGACAGGTACCTCTAGAAAACCAGTAGTACTACCTTTTATTTTTCATATATATGTACTTTTCAGTATTGATCTTTTGAATATCTTTTGAGAGAAAGAAGAGATATCCTTTAATGGATGTAAGGAATGTATGATATTGTGCCTAACGATCGATATACTCACAAGTGATTTTTTTTCTTTGCAATCCTTCCTACATTTTGTCTTTATGATGATGGCACTGAAGCAATTACCATTTTCTGAGTTTTCATCAGAGAAAGGGGAAATGTATTTAATACAGCTTATCCTATCTGCCTGTATCTTCCTATTTGCATATCCTAAATACAATGTAAATATACCCCTTTCTTGACATAGCATTTTCCATATTTTAGACTTTACCCTCACAAAAAAAATATGTTTTGGAAAGACAAGTGGTTCTGGTTTCAGGCAACCAGCAAAGCCTAAAAAGATTTCCACACAATTTGATTAACAAGAACTTCTTGACTGATTCTGGATCCTCTGCTTTAGAGAAGTTCCTGCTTATGGGACGATCATTAACACCATGTGAAATGCTGTTCTTGCTATTCTGTGTTCTCCACACCAAACAGCCATGTTCCTTTTTGAGCTGTTCCCGTTTGGGATGTGACACCCAAGCAGTCAGTGTTAGCATGAAAGCAGAGCACAGGGAAACTGTTGTGATTCATGTGTGTCAAAGCAGTACTGCTGGCCCCAATGAGACCTAAGTGAAGACCCTTCTCAGAACTATGGAGACTTTTGGTTAGCAGAGGACTCCGAAACAAAGGCTGATGTGCATGTAGTGCGCCTCCAGACCTGCCTGGATCTTGTACAAGAGCTGAAGTAGCCCTGAGGATGGTTGTCTCAATAACGGCAGTGTGTTCAACTGTGACGTGAGAACTGAGGCAGCCAGAAGCTCCTTCATTCCTGACATCCATCCCCAAAAGCTGCTGAAATCACCGTCTAGTGCCTGACATGAGGGAATTTGTGACACATATAACATACTTCAAGTTTCAAAACATGGTAGAACCACCTGAAATGTACCCTGGGATAAGAGACTTGTTGAAGACACTTTCAAATCAGTAGAGAGAAGGAAAGGCTTCTGAGTGATGTGTGTCTTAGCGCTGGGCTAAGATAATATATAAAACCTCTTTCCTATTTGTCTTGCCCACATCTGACACCTACCCAAGATTAACTGTTGTCTCAACTCAGGCCTGTTTTAAAAATGAGAAGCCTGAACCCTCTGCTTTGCTGTATTTCACTCCCACTAACAGCAACCTGATGGAGGTGGTGGTGTATAAACTGGTCTAGCAATGCTATGTGAAGACGTGTACTATTTTTGGATTGTGGGTGTCTGCCAAAAGTGATTTTTTTAAAAAAAAGTCTATTGTACATTGTTTTCCATTCCTATATTTTGCTATAAATAAGCTTAATATGTCACTTTTAAAAAGAAAATTCTAAGCCATTTTAAATTCATCATTCACTTCAACAATCAAGTGGGAAAAAAAATCTGAGATGAGCACCTTTATCATATTTGGAGTATCTTTGTAAGATTTATAGGCATATGTTTTAATAACACCTTTGCTTTTGAAACTTAATTCTTCAGATAGACTTACAAACATGACCATCTTTGTAGACAGGAGTTTAATAAACATTGTTATACATAAAAAAAATAAAACAACGCATGTCATTCATTGAGACCATCCTCGTATTTTTTGGCAAGGTTCAATAGAAAATAATCTCAGGAGAGAATTTGTGCACATTTTCACACACATGTACACATACACGCACACACACATTCACATGAAGGATTCCATTGATTTCTACGTGTGGCACAGAAACACAATGATACCTTCGTAAAGGTTCAGAGGGATCTGTAATGAATTCTGGATGCTGGGTCCCGCTGTCACTTGCCTTCCTGCTTTTTTCACCTAGTACCTCTCAAAACAAAGTGCCAGTGGCAATGACTAGAGAGTCATGTTAAATAACTGATCTAACTAACAACCAGGATTTAAGCCCAAGTTATCCCAAGACCAGACTCATCCACCTGGCCATTGTGATATACACAGTCTAGGGGTCTGTGTTATGAAGGCTCTTGAAGTCTGTCAGTGAAACTGTTGGTCTTTCAAGAAAACTGACAAGAAAGAAGAAAAATCTGTAACTGGTGGGGCTTGGTTAAGCACCTGGGGGAAGAACAGATTTAGGAAGAAGAAAAAAGAAGGAAAAAGACTTAATTAGAGCTCAGGTTATAGTGAGGGCAGTGGGATCCAGAGCGAATCGACTGGGAAGGTCAGCAAGGGCCTGCAAAGTTAGTATGTCCCTCCCCCCAGTCACTGTGCAGGCAAAATGAGCATCCAGTTGCCTGGAACAGGGCAGTGTCCAGTTGCTGTGCCTTGGATGATTCTAGCCCTAGAGTGGGATTAGAGGCTAACAATGGAGTCCAGCTCTCCAAGCTAATGCAATGTTTTCTAGCTATGCTGAGTTCAACAGAATAACATCAGATTTCCCTGGAAAAATTTTCAGGCATTCTACATCTGAAGAATTAGATGCGTCCTGGGAAAACTGAAGAAATTTGTTATTTGATCCAACAGTGTCTACTTTTCACCTCAAATTCTATCACACACTTGCCACAGCCTGTCCACATAAAGTGGTGAATGAAAATAGAAATCAAGGCCCTGGAGAACCTTCAGGGCTGTAAGAGCAAGGGAGGAGATACTGTGGCACTTAAAGGGACACTCTAAGTTTAGCTGTTTTGTCATCCCAGTGTGGATGCTAAGCCAGACCCACGTTTACTTTGATCTAGTGACTGTTTTTCGGAAAATTCATTTCACAGCATGTAATCTGGTGATTCAACTACTTGACTAAAAGCTCTGACACTTTGTCTTTGCTCCTCTGAATTGTGCAGGCCAGACAGCACAGAGCATTTGTCTGAAGGACAGCAATTGTCTGGATCTGAGTCACGGATTCCTGGTCACGTCATCCAGTATACTGGCTGGAATACTTGCTGCCTGTCCCAAAGTAAGATTTAGGGAGGAGATTCCATTACCAACTGGCCTCCCAGAATGCCTGCACAAGGTAAGGTTATCAGAACACTGTTATTCCCAACAACATTCCCATAGAGGTTTCCAGCAGACAGCTCTACAAATATTTGATCAACCATAAAAACAAAGGAAACCCTAACACCTGGCCCATTACTCAGTCTTCTATAAATGGGGAGACTAAAATGCCAAATGTAACACATTTAGGAAACAACAATAGAAACATGAAGCTTTCAGGACTATTTATGTACATGAATAAACAGTCAGACCGTACAGTGGTGGACAGGGGGTAAATAGATTCTAAAGCACATTGCCATAACTAAGTCCAATGGGATACAATAATACATAAGAGTGAGCAGTATTTGTATTTTAATTTCCCAGAAGACCCAATAAGAAGTAAATAGGATTAACTTGTACAACCAATTCTATCCAACTCAATCTACCTAAAATATCACTTCAACCCGTAACCAGTGCAGAAATTATTAACAGGGTATTTTAGCTAAATTTTAAGTCTAAGCTCTTTTTTACACATAGAAGACCTTTTCATTTGGGTCATCTGCTTTCCTGGCACTTACCAAAAGCCACAAGGTAGCCATCTTCTTGCACAGAATAGCTTTAGTAATTACTTATTAATATAATTAATGTAATAAATAAATAAGAATAGTGGTGTTGCAGATAAAGGCTTCCTAAAAACTGGAGAGATCGGGTGGGAAACTGACATCTTCTGATAGATGAACCTCGCAAGATCCTGAGTTTACTTCAGCCTCTTCTGACTCTGCGGACCCTTTCCAACTTTCTCTCACTTTCTCATTTCCTGTTCTCATTGTCCCTCTCAGGGACACTACAGGCCGGGGCAGAAGGAGTCAAAAAATGGCCTGAATTTCCAGCCCGTCTAATGACCTTGGATGAGTTACCTAACCTCCCTGATCTCAGATTTCTCTTGTGGGAGTAAGATTAGTTCCTTCAGCACTGTGTTGTGAAGATTAAATGAAATCATGAATATATTAACTGCTCAGCATCAAATAGACACTATAGAGCTTACAAATTCTGAATGGTTACTTTTAAAATTTTATATACATTTAGGATAAGGGGCAGAAGGAAGGGAACAAAGCAGAAAAGAAAGAAAATTTGATATGGTGAAGTCTGACTCAGCGTCACTTCTCAGCTCTTGGTGCCTCAAGCCTCCCTTAACCTCAGTAACTCAGTGACTTCGGCCCAGAGCACCACAACCCAGAATGTGCAGACAAACCAGCAAGAGAAGATGATAAAAGAAACTTTCCATTTTCACTACTTTTTCCAATTCCATAGTGATCAGGGGGTCAGGGAAGAAACCCCAATGAGCACCATGGGGAACGCACCCCCATGACTCTGCAGAGTATCTATGACCCTTTGCCTGGTGCACTCCTCACAGACTCTGCCATCCAAAGCTGCAACTCGCTCAGTCCCTGCAGGTCCCCCCATGTCACCAGACTCAACACCTTCCAGGTTCCAGAAGCAGCAGCATTGGTGCCACAGTCTCCCTGCTGCTGTCCCTGCAAACATCCCTTGCCCTTGGAGAAAACATGAGAAGAGACGAGACTCACCAGCTCATTATCTTCTCCTTCATTGAGCAGGGCATGCTGGGCATTTTCGCTCTTCTCCATCTAGAGCAGCGTGCGTGGGTCCTTTCTGACTCCCCAGTGGGGCACTGTCAGAACCACCTGTGCCTCTCTGACTCAGGAACGACTTGTCATCGTTCTTCTCAGGTGCTTACAAAACCCGCTGGCACCTTGCCATTTAGAACAACAAAGGAGACAGAAAAGGCTCTCCACGGCCACGGGATTGGTCTGCTAATTTATCTGCTTGATGTGTGTTTTTTCTTCCGAGTGTTTATTTACTGAGCTACATGTGTGGTGCCTCCAGACTAAAGGAATGATGGGAGGGGGAGCTGCTGTACTGAAAAGTAATTGCACATGCAGCCCGTGAAAGTCCTCATCAAAGAATGGGAATGGCCACCGTGATGAAAACACAAGGCAATAAAATAGAGTCCAGTTCATCGAGTAAGAGCTGTGGAAGTTTATGGAGTTAGAGAAGCTGTGACTACAGGGAGGGTGGCCATGGAAACTGGAAAAAGCCAATGAAGGACTCCTGGACTCAAAAAAAAAAATGCAATTCAAATCTTTGCTCTACTGATGACCCTGGCTAAATCACTTATAATCTGAATTTCCAGTTTCTGATACGCAAAATGTCAATGATAATTATGGGGGTGATCTGAGGGATCATGATGATGTTTGCAAAGGGCAAATGTAACTTCTGCCACCTCCACTGAGAGACAGGCAATCATCTTCATTGCAATCATAGCGCTAATCAAGGTGAGATGCTTCGGAAAATGAACTCCGGAATAACTAGATTCCACTAAACTGGAGGGAGGGAGAGAAGAGCAAGATAGATGAACATTAAGCAGA
The DNA here is from genome assembly GCA_004025045.1 of Sigmodon hispidus. NCBI lineage: Eukaryota > Metazoa > Chordata > Mammalia > Rodentia > Cricetidae > Sigmodon > Sigmodon hispidus. Next base: position 135,174 of record PVIH01002977.1, read on the forward strand.
GAAATTAAATTTTCCACGCTCAAATGTGATGTTTTCTCAAAGGAGGTAAGAAAATAGACCCATTCTTGGGTTAACTGGTTAATTTTTAATTACACGCGTGTGTGCGCACATGCACACACACATGCATGCATGGCCGTACTTTTGCCAGTTTCCTTGTGGTTTATTGTTGCATCTAGTCCACTGAAGGGGATCCTTGACCCTTTTCTGTGGAAGAAAGTTGACTAAGGGGTAAAGCATCACCTGTAGCTTGAGTGACCTCATGTGTCCCCCTTGACATTCAAGACAGATGGAGGTAATTCCAGACCAGTTTTGGAAGAAGTAGTCCATACTCATGCCAAAAGATGGGCCGTATCTCAGGCAGATGGCCACACTTCTCTGCAAAGTGAACTATAAGCATGAACCAGCTGAATGCCAGAAAGGAGAGGGGGATTTGGTGACCACCTAGTCAGTCTCAGAGAACAGCAAAGGGATAGGTCAGCTGAGATCTCTACAGACTCACGGTACAGAAAAGAACAAAATGACACCATAGTGGAAGGATTAATGTGCAAGGAAGATGTAAGGAAGGTTTGGAGGCTTGCAGATATGGGGTGGATCAGACGCTGAAGGGACTCTGTAGCAGGCAACAGGATATGGAGAGGTTATTGTATCCCATTGAATGGCCTTTTTTAGCAATTATTACACAGGTAAAGAAGGCATGTGAATTTGGATACATGGCCAAGACAGACTCACATACCCTGTTCCCTCTGATCATAGGCAGAGCCAACAGGCCCTTTTTTTCCATCTTTACACCCTAACAGGGCCACAACAACCCACACATTCTCTACAGATAAAACAAGATAGAAATATGCCTTTAATACACATAAGTACAGCTGCTCACAGTAAAAGCATAATTGTGACTATTTCCATTCCCTAGCTTTAATTTCAAATTAGAAAATCAATAAAATAAGAATTTTCTGACAAACCTATAGACTAATAGAAACAAAATCACGTTTAACTACTAAAAGGTCTTAAGAGGCTATAAAGATGGCTCAGCACTTAACAGCACTGGCTGCTCTTCTAGAAGACTCAAGTCTAATTCCCAGCACTCACATGGCAGCTCACAATGGCCTGCAACTACAGTTCCATGTGGTCCAAGACTCTTCTGGCTGACACTTGCATCAGGCATATAGGTAGTACACATATATACATACATCTAAAACAACATACACATTTTTTAAAAATTTTAAAGGATACTAAATGTATGTGTGTGTGTGTGTGTGTGTGTGTGCGCACACACACACACATACACACACATATACACACACATGCCCTATGGCCCTATGAATACCAAAGAGGACACCAGATCTCCTGGAGCAGTGTTAGAGGCATTTTAAACAATTTGGCATGAGTGCTTGGAACTGAACTCAGGTCCTTTGGAAGCACAGAAAGTGCCCTTGACACACCAAACCATCACTCAAGCCTCCAAAGGAATCTTGCCTGCCAACTTCTTACCCTGTTAATTTATTTTAAAAAGAGCATCTGAGCTTATGAATCAGTGTTAGCATAGAAGAGGGATCAGAAACAGATCAGACAATAGTTGTGTTCTTAATGAGTTCAAAGCCAAGAAATAAGACAACAGATTTCCCCTGTCAGCAGATAGTGGGCAGCACCAGAGGTCCTGACTGCAGACAGGGCTGAGAAAGAAAGAGGTCTCAGTGACTAATGTCTAGTCCAGCAGCTTGTTCAGCTGAACACAGAACTCGGAGAGTTAAATGACATATGTAGATTTTTCTCTTCCAAATAATGCACACATAGATGACATGTGCACAAATTTTACTTACGTCAGATTTTATCTGTATGATGGTTCTTCATCAATTTGTTGGAAAATGTGTACTAAATATAAACTAAACTTTCTTTCCTTTAGTGTTCAAGGTGTTGAGAGCTGAGCTGTAGAAAGAAAAGATAAAAGGCCAAGAAGGTGGCTCAGTGGGTGGAGGACTCACTGCTTACCCTTACAAGCTGAACATGTTCTTGAGATCCTCTATGGTGGAAAGAGAGAGAGAAGATCCCCACACATTGTCCACTGACCTCTGCATGTACACCAGGGCATGTGCACAGCACGCACACACACACACAGAATGAAGATAAAAATCACTATCTCTGTGACATTTCAGTGGCAAAGGAACAACAGATGGAAGAAGTTGGTAAGTTGGCCATAGTTTAGTAGGCAATTATAGGTTCATAGAAGGAACCGAGCTGGGTGTGACCATAGCATGCTGATGAGGGTAGAGAAGGAGGAAGGTCTCAGGAGTGGGGGAGACAAGGGGCAAACAGGATGGCATCTCAGGGATGAATTTGCAGAGACCTAAGGGCACATTTAAAGAATGTTGTTAGATGAACGTTGCCCACTTGACTGCCTGTGTACAGAATGGTGTACATGCAATGATTGTCCAGCTTCAACATGGAGCAGCTGAAACCTGAGAAAGGAGGCAGTATTCTGAGGGTATGCTCACAGGATAAACCCTAGGTGTCCAGGAAACCAGGGAGCAGTGTGGAGGTCGCTTATTTGTTACTGAGAGAAGATAATTCTCTTCACTGTCCTCTTTATATGATAAATATTTCATCTGAGTAACAAAATGAGTAAGAGTGATGGCTAGACAAGAAATAGCCTAGTAATTTCATAGTAAATGTGGTCTCTCATTATATTTTGTGTATATGATATGACAGCTGATAGAAATTCTTAAATAAACATCACTATGCAAAAGGAAGTCATTTAGTCTTTTTGACTATGCTCAAGGTGTTTTTACAAAAGGAAAAATGTCTATTGTAACAAAGAGCAATACTAAAGCAGCCAATAAGCACATTTTAATAAAAAAATGTAATTCTTTCCAGAGGACAGTAACTAAATCATCATATTGATAGAACTTTTTTTTTTTTTTTTTTGATAACTTGTGGTCTACTTAAGAAAAGTAAAAATGGCCCAGTGGGATAGCTCAACTTATAAAGGCACTGGGTGCCCAGTCTGGCAGCCTGGCTTTACACCCTGGATCCTACATGGTGGAAAGAGAAATCAGACTTCTGTGTGTTGCTCTCTGACCTCTGTGCACATGCGCGTGCACACAAACACACACATGGGGGAAAGAATAAATTATTTCATTTACAAATAAACAATTGAGGGGCTAGAGAGATGGCTCAGAGGTTAAGAGCACTGGCTGCTCTTCCAGGGGTCCTGAATTCAGTTCCCAGAAACCACATGATCATTCACAACAGTCTATAATGAGATCCAGGGTCCTCTTCTGGCATTAAGGCATACATAAGACAGGATAGTGCATACATAATAGATAAACTTTTAAAAATAAATACCTGAAAAATTATAACTTCAAAGATAATATTTAAGCTCAGCTATATAATTCACGGTATGAACTGAAATTTATACTTAATCACACAAAAATATTATGACTCAAGATGTAGCCTTCCCCTCATCTTTTTGTGATTTTTAAAGAGGAGCTTTGAAGAAAAATAAACTGTCCAACTGGATGTCCAGTGGATGGACATCTGAGCTGTCCAGGTGAGGAATTAGATCTTGTATAATCCCTTGATGGAAACTTAGCTGATCATAGCCTCTCCCACTTCACTAGGCTCAGTTCCATCTGCATGTGAAAAACTCAGACAGGAAGCCCTATCCTTGTCTCTAAAGGAGACCCAGAGGTGAATGAGACACAGACTTGCCCTTGAGCTCATATTCCTGGAGATGCACTCCTGAACCTAAGCCGTCTTCAAATAGGTGTTTCACTCTTAATTAATGCATCATCATACATATTCATGGATTAGAGTGAAGCATTTCAATACCTGTGTAAAAATCAGACAGTGTAATTGGCCTTACCTGTCACCTCAGGAATCTGTCCATCATTTTTTATATTAATCTTCTCTGGAAGATATTTTGAAATATGTGATTAACATTTTGTCAAGCCTTGTTGTCCTGTTGGGCTAGACAACACTATAAGCTGTTACTCTATCCATCTATATGTCTCTACCCATCTTTCTCTTGCCACCCTTCTCATGCTCTGATAATTTTCTACTCTAGCTCTGTGAGGTCAACATTCATATGTGAGAGGCTGTTGGCCTCTCTATGCTTGCTCCATTTTTCTTATTCTAACAGTCTCCTATCATGTTGCAGCCTTTATGTAGCTGAATGATGCTCTGCAATGGAATATATGTCTTTTATTAACACATTTGCCAAGCACCGATGTCGACTCCATATCTTGGTTACTATGAATAGACTGGGGTTGCAACACTATAAATTAACACTACCTGTGTCTAAATCTTATGTGTTCTTCACACATCACAGAGTCCATCTTGTGACCTTTATTTCAAAGGAGCTTGACAAGTTCATCTCTCATTGCCAGATCCAGGCTTGAATTTCCAGTTATATTTATGTGCTTTTGTGTGTGCATTACACATGCTTAGACATCTCCTGCGAGTTCTCTTCCTTCTGTGAAATCTGATTGGAGATTCATTCTCAGAGTTTTTGTGTTTGAAAGTGACTGATCATTGAAATATTTGTAGCTTCCAATAGAAAACAAGAAAGCACTTGGTCTGCCAATTACAGTAGAAGAAGCTAAGGGGAAGCAGTGTTTCACTTACCTACTCATTGCTGACCCCTGACCCAGCAGGAAAAGGCTTCCTCTCTCTTCCAACACTGTTTTCTCTGGGGTTCTCATTTCTGTACCTATTCTAGGCATGGCTGCCCTTCCTGCTTCCTCCAAAGGTACAGACACATGGCTTGAGTAGCTGACTTATTTTTTATTACTCTCTGGAGAGTCAAGTTCTACAAGTTGGGTTTAATCCTATGCTATGCTTCGTTTTCATTTGAAAAATGAGGCTCTGTGCTCTGCAGACACTGCTAATCTGTTGTGCATCATTGAAGTGGTTCTTCTCATCTTATTACTTCTGTTTAGAATTTTAAAATCACTGACGCTTTTAGTCACCAAGCAAATACTAATTGATTTGCCCTCTTATGGAGTCAGTTCTGCTTTCCAAATCTTTTATATATCCAGAGTTAGGTCTCTCTCACTGTCCAGCAGGCTACCAGCTTTGCTTTGAGAATCATCCTGGTGGTACCTGACCCAACTCAGTAACAGCCCATCACATTCAATGTGCAGTCTCTTCATCTTCAGATCTGAAAACTTAACCCAGGGAAAAGCAGATATGCTGGGTATTCCGTACATATAGTATGAATGGATGGACTCATTTTCCACCAGCTTGACCTTGGCTTGGTCAGTGACAGAATGAAAAACCAATGGTACATGTTGTCTGTTGTCTGCCTATGTCCCCTTAGAAGCCTTGAATATATAACACTTCAGGTAACCTGGATCTACGATGCTTGCTAGATAATTACCTCTAAGCCTTTGCCTCATACGGTACCAACAAGTGTTAGGCATTCGCTCTCTATCCATGTTCTGCTCAAGCAGCTTCAGGCTAATGACTGATGAAGGCAGGAGTCTAAAGGCCTGCTCCTTTGCTAAGAACTGGAACAGAGTAAAACAGAGTCTGTATCCTAAGACTCTCTGATAATATCATGCAGAATCAAAACTTGCAATCAGGGTATCATATGTGTTAGCTCCTACTCTCTAGCCAGGTTCTCCTGGGAATACTTTCTTACGGATAAACCCACATGCTTATGGGGACTCTAACTTCACAAAAGAATGTTTGCACCTCCCTGGCCAAGTAGGCATCATTAATCTGCTCTCTTCTTAAAGAAAATACCTACCTATAATACAGGCAGTTTCCATCATTCTCCTCTCTTTCTTGACTTTTAGTCTCCCAGTGTAAAACCTCTGGTTTCTTCTCTCCCTAATTTAAACATTCCCATGCAACTCTGATGGATATAACCTGACCATGCCTTCTGGTTAGAATAGTTACACAAGAATTCAATATCTTATTTCATGCGGCTAGAAATGTATTGAGTACTAGTAACCCTGTGGTAAGTATGTGCCACATTTCCTCATATTCTGTGCATTCAGCTACAGAGGAACAGAGCATCTATTTTGTTTACTCATTCTGAAGGGCTTTCAGTGTGACAAGATGCAAGACTAAATCTACCCCAATGGCTAGATGTATAGCTGTGGCTTGTCTAATGAGAAGAGCCAGTGTCAATAACAGTGACTGACAAATGTTAACTGTACCTGTCAGGTAAGTCACCAGCCTGAGTCTGATGTGACCCGAGGGATACATGATGCTGGCTGCTGCCCCTTCCCTTGGTTACACTCATCTCTCTCCTTACACTGCTCCTACCCAAAGTACTAGCAACCAGAGATGACTTAAAAATACAGAACAGAGGGTAAAAATGATGTTGACATCACAAAAAAGCACACACACAAAGATTCAAATACACTTTCCAATGGCAAAACCCACAGGTAGAAAAGAGCCCGGATAAGCTATGTGGCTAAAAAGGCTAAAAAAACATAACTGAGACCCAAGATCTGTCCTGAAAATATAAACCTCAGTGTTGTTGTTCCAACACAAACTGATTAATACTAACAAGTTGTGAGTAACCTAACCAGCTCAGAGTGGTTCCTTAAAGTACTCATGTCTGAGGATAGTCTGGGAAGATCCATTCTTGCTCTTCTCTGAAGGGTGGGTTAGTCCAAATATCTTTAGGAATAGAACTTTTTTTGCATTAATTCTCTACTGTCCTAAAGAATGAATGTCAAGTATTGGACCTCCCCATGTTTCTGCTGTTGACATGCTGTGCTTTTGCACAGAACTCACTCACTAGAGAACTCAACGGAGACACTGTGGTCAAAAAAACAATTCTGGAGCTATAACAAAGGGTGGGGATCAACAGATTTAGCTATGGGTGAGAGATTTGTCAGTAAGATTCCTCACCTGGGACTGCCTTATAAAGAATGCACATGACTAGCAGTATTTCCAAAGGAAATATACCCCACCCAACAAAGTTCTTTCAAAGGAAGGTAAGTCAGCAGAGAAAATTGTAAATGAGTCTCTGTGGGGTCTGATGAACATTTAAAGACAACCATTTAGTTATTCTTTGAGCCCTAAGTCCCTGAATTTGAATTCTCAGAATCACCTGGGGAGCCTGATAAAGACACAGCTCTGTAGGATCCAGCACATAGACTCCAACTGTCTGTTTGAGGCTGGGCCAGGAATTTATTTCTAGCAAGCTCCTTGGGGGATTTTCATGTTGACTCAAGTTTGAGAACCGCATTTCAAAAGGAAGCTGAGGGTTGCTGTAAACTCTCCCCTGGAGTGAAAGAGCTGGCCCACAGTGTGAGAGCAAAGGCATTACCTAAGATTATGCCTAGTGAGTCTGGATGCTTGCACAAGCCTCTGGATCTCACAGAACACGCATGTACTTGGAAAGATCTGGGAAGGGTCAGTTTAGCATACAGTTCTTCAGGTGACAGGAAGAAAGACTGAAGATAAAGTCTAGAAAACAATCAACTATTTTGAAGTGCAAGTCATTCATTCTTGAACTAAAAATTGGCATATTGTTATATTTCATTTTAAAAAAGAATGACCAGACTAAGTTGTATAAAATAGTAACTTGAAACAGCTAGAAAAACTTGGATGGTTACATTTTCAATAATGGGGAATTATGTGCATTCAGCCATATCCTTTTGTAATGTGTTAATCAATTCATTCATTTTCACTAACACATTTTTTATTTACTTTTTTATTGATTCACACAGCACATGAAATGGCTATTCGATAGACCAGAGCAAGACTTGAGAAAACTCCTCATAGCCTGAGAAATGGAAGAAAATAAATTGTGCTGCATTTTCTCTTCTTTGATTTTGTTTTGTTTTGTTTTGTTTTGTTTTTGTTATAAATGAAGTGACACCAAATGTTTCAGGGCCAAGAAAACGACAATAGAAAATGAGTGACTATTTTCATCAAAATTACAAAACAAAACTCAACTAAACTTGAAGTCAGACCCATCTAAATTTTTTATCCTTTGAATTCTATATGTCATTATTCAAAAGGGATATTTTTGAAATGACCTCCAATGATGCATTGAGTGCCAGTGCCCCCACAATCCTGTTGCCCTGATCCATACACTATAACCCAATCACCCATAAATTTCCCTGCTCATAGTGAGAAGATGAATTTGGCACCTTATAAATCTGATGTTCTCAAGTATGTCTCTGGGTTTAGAGCCCCAGTTGAATTTCAGGACCCACTGAGGAAGACCTCAAGCCTGAAGAACTGTCCTCAGATCAAACTGACTTCCAGTTAGTCATGGCATATGCTGGAATTCTTTGTGTTGTTTATTTTTAACAAATTCTCAGGGCTAGGCTTTGGCTAGTCCAGGAGGAAGCCGGCTAAGCTTTAAGTTTTAGCCAGCTGCTGAAACTTATCTCCTCCTGTGCTATCAGTTCCTGAGAAGTCCAGACAGGGTGTGGCCTTGCTGCTCAGAAGTACAACTTTAAAGATTTCAGTCCCTGGATGCGCTTTTTCAGATTTTTTCTTTGTTGAAACTTACATTTTTGTTAAAGTTTCCTCCTTAGCATTGCATTTTGCAATCCTGTGGCCCCATAAACCTTGCATGGTTGGTCTAAAACAAGACCACAGAATCCTCTCCTCTGTAGCCCCTGAGTCATTGAGAAGATGACAGAAGCCCCTTACATAGGTGCAGAATGCAGTGTGATGACTCTCCCCTGACTACCGTTGAAGGGTTAGGTCACTGTCACTTGGAAGTGACCTCCATGGTCAAGCATGTGTGAGTTTTGCCCAACCCTGAGATTGATAGATAAGAATTCCAGGACTCCATGCTGTGTGTTGACTTTGTCATATGTCACCTTTCTGCACCAGGAAACAGAGGGCAAGAGATCCCTCCATTCTGCTTTTCTTACTATCTAATATGCAGACCACAGTTTATGCTTCCTCCATTTCTCTGTTGCTGTATCTCTCCCACCTACGTGGTGTGTGTGTGTGTGGTGTGATGTGTGTGGTATATGTGTGTGTAATGTGTGTATATGGTGTGGTGTGTGTAGTGTGGTGTGTATGTATGGTATGGTATGTGTGTGATGTGTGTTTGTGGTATGGTGTGGGGTGTGTGTGTATGTGATTTATTCATAGCTTTCTTTTACTTAAAATATGAAATCAGAGAACAGAATGAAAATGCCTTTCCTTCTGCCCTTGAACTTTGCCTCTTAAAGGCCTTGCTTGGCTTTTAAATAAGCTGGTTTACTGCAACTATTTATTTGGGTTGGGTATATTTTTTATGAAAGCCCTTGCATCCTTATTAAAAACCATATGTCTTATACATATAGAAACAGTTCCTGTAGTAGATTCTTAACTTGCCAGTTCTACACCATGCTCCTGCACCATCACTGTGTAAATGGAAAGCTGAGCCTATTAGACACAACATTGTAATCTCTGTACTTTGCCTTTATGGTTGGTTTTATTCATGGTGCTATTGTTTGAGTTAAGCTTCTTTGTACTGGGTGGAAAACAGATGTTCACAGACAAAGGAAGAAAAATCAATTGGCAGAATATCCTAGATTATACTTTTGTATTCAGTCATGCCACAGCTGCCTGCTGAGCATGACCCCATGCTAGGGGCAGAGCATCATTCAGGCTTGGTCCCATCCTCCAAGAATGGACTCTCTTTGATCTGAAGAAATAGGTGGGATTTAGATGTGTGGAAATAAGAGTAAGAATTTCTGGTTCCCTGGATAGAGCAAGAGCCGGAGCATTAAGATGTGAAAGTGAGCAGTGATTCTGGAAAGAGAAAGTTGAGTTTACTATAATAGGAAGTCTAAGAAGGGAAAAGTCAGAAGTAAGACCATAGCTGAGCAGGACAAAGGCCCTTAAATTCCATAGTGAGCAATGTGTACTTCATACGGTAGATGATTTAGATTACTAAGCATTCCTACCATGAACACAGCATCATTATATTTAGACAGTAGAATTCACACAAATCTGAAGGAGAAAGGGGAGAGCTGTCAGTCAGTCAGTACAGATGCTCTTGTGGTCAGAAAGTGACTGAAGCCCTGGTAGAGAGGAATTTCTGCACATAGGCACTGCATAGAAAGGGTTTGAGAGCTAGAACCTCTAATGCAAGAGAGATGGGTGGCAGTCTTCACAGCTCATCTGTTTGTTTACATGTGCATCTAAAAACTCCCTGATGCAAGTTTGGGTTTAGAGTACAGTATGAAAGGTGTCCCCACCTTTGCTCAATGCATACCACACACTGCAGGAGTAAGGCTCTCTGCCATATGGCCACTTTTACCCACAACTTCAAGCCCAACTGTGTCCATAATCAGAATGTGCGACCTTTATCACAACACAGCCATCAGACATTCCAAGGAGAGAAGTGGGGGACAATATGCAAACAGAGCTGCGAGTATGGATGGCTTCTGGAGAGCTTTGTATTCAAGTGCAGACAGAGCCTGATAATGCTGTGCATTCTCTTTGCCAGTGGATTGGCTCATTTGTTTACAGAATCTGGCTACTGACTATACTGTAGATTTAGAAGAACTTTTACTAAAGAATCTTGATTTAGAAGTCTTAAGACATTGATTTCCTAATGAAGTACTCCTGAGACAGTCTCTTTCCATCTCTATCACCTAATGGCTGTGCAAGTATGGTGCAGAAACAAACCAAACAGGGCCCCATCATATAAAATGCCCAAGAAAGGCTTTTGGAAGAAGGAGTATGTGTAGTAGGCATGGCTCTGGGACTGAGGGATGCTGGAAAAGAGAATTCAAGACAGAGCGGGGTAAACTCACTCTTCTTCACACACTCTTTCTAGGTCAATGTATTAGTTACTGTTCTGTTTCTGTGGTAAAAACACCATGACTTAGGCAACTTGTAGAAGGTAGAGGTTATTTGAGTTTAAGATTTCAGAGAACCAGGTTCATGTGGCAGGGAGGCATGGCAGCCAGAATTGAATCCTAAGAGCTCACAGCTTGAATCCCAAGCAGAAAGCAGAGAGAAATCTAGAAAGGGCTTCTCAAAGCCCAGCAAGACCACACCTTCTAAACCTACCCAAACAACATCACCAATGAGGGACCACATAATGAAATTCCTAATACTATGGGTGGTATTTTCTTTTAAACTACCCGGGGGAGAACCAGGCTGGGTGTGTTGGGGAAGGTATGGAGGCTCACTCCAAAGGCTGTGACTGCAATGCTAGCACAGTTGCATTCTCTGCTCCTTATTTGCACATTTGTTTAACTTTAAAGAAAATCTTTCTATTGATTACATTTAGAAGGTCATTTGGAGAACTGTAATGGAAATCAAGGGGCAGACAGAATGTTGTATGGTGGCAACTTCTGACATTTTTTGTGCACACAAATTGAGCACAGTTCAAAGCCAAAGAAGAATCTGTATGACCCTGAAAAGCTTTGCACGGGAGAGGTTGAACAAATTCTAGCAGAAATGTCAGTTTCGGCTGGGGGAGGCTGAAGTCAGAAACCAAGGCTTCTTCTGACCACATGCAACGTGCTCACAGGGCAGCGGTTATGACTTTACTCTCAACTATGGGAGCTGACCTTTTCTGTGATTGATGATTAAGTTCCAGAGAACTTCTATGAGAAACTAAAAATTCTTCCTGGCAGAAATTATACTCATGGTGGCAACTGCATTGGACAGTTGCCTAACGCTTGCTTCTCAGTGCTCCATGCTCTTCATCTAGGAACAAACAATGTTAGATATTCACGCAGCAGGGGAACCCACTGACAGAAGAGTTGGGTCTGAGTCCAGTCCTCTACCCCTGGCTGGGTGTCCTTGGCTATATTACTGACACTCTGAGAGTGTCTGGGGAGGAAGGTAGTAGATTTAGCCCTGCTTTTCCCCAAAAATAGTAATGAAGCCTAAATAGGAGAATGACTATTATAAGCTGTACAGCCTGTATATAAAGTAGAAATTAATTGCCTCTGTGACATTATGGCCTCCCGGAGCTTTGTGACAGATGTTGTGCTGGTTTGACAATATTGGAATGGACCATATGTATTTGTTAAGGAGAGTGGAAGAATGGAGAGAGAGAGAGAGAGAGAGAGAGAAAGAGAGAGAGAGAGAGAGAGAGAGAGAGAGAGAGAGATTTTAGTAACCCATGGTTATAAAGTTTTACTTGCATCAATCTTCCAGGCTATTTATTATGGTGCACACTAAACAAAAGTTCTAAGTCAATCATCACTTTCCCGTCCCCACATGAGCACGAGTGCACATGCATACTTCTAAAAGCACTCAGAGAAAAGGAGGACACGTGTTCATCTGAGACCCCTGTGTATGTAGGCAATGGAATCCATGCTACGTTCTTCTTTGTGGGTACAGGGGGATCCCTTGGATGATTTGTCATTTGACCAAATCTTTTTTGTCCAAGACTTGGTCATAAAAGTGTATCAGTAGCAGGAAGCGCCACATTCATATTCAGGACATTTACCCAATTTTTTGCCCTCCTCCTTCAAGACACATTCTATTCTGCCTGCTTAGACCACATCATAGCATAACAAAGATTGAGGATGCCAAGGCTGACAGAGATCTCACAGCTAGTTGAGTCTGAGCTGCTACTTCATGTGTTGGATTGAATGTAATTGGCCTCCATAGACTGATAGGAAGTGGCACTATTAGGAGGTGAGGCCTTGTTGGAGGAAGTGTGTCACTGTGAAGGTGGGCTTTGAGGTCTCATATGCTCAAGCCATGCCCAGAGTAACAGTTCACTTCCTGTTGCCTGAGAATCAAGATACAGAACCTTCTCCAGCACGATGTCTATCTGCATGCTGCCATGTTTCGAGCCATGATAATGGACTAAACCTCTGAACTGTAAGCCAGCCCTAATCAAATGTTTTTCTTTGTAAGAGTTGCCTTAGTCATGGTGTCTCTTCACAGCAATAGAAACCTTAATGAAGACACGTGACTTCCTTGACTTTTCACTCTTGGAAAAGTCTCTTGCATCTCTGATGTATGGAGCTTAGGCTGTGTACTAGCCCTGATGGCGATGGTCATTGCTAACTTGAAGTTGTCCCTGTGTGTTCCATGTCCTTTTCTCTTCCTCTGCCTGCTCACCACAATTATGTCTTTCTCCTGGATGAGAACTATTTGAATACTTTAGTGCCACTCCCTAGTTTCGAGGCTCTACTCTGTGCAGGCTGACCCTACCTTCATCTTTTAGTCACTGCTTCTAAGATGTCCCCCAAATAGCCTTCAAATTGAGTCCCTTGTCAATGTCTTTAAGATCAGGTAACCAATGAAGAACCAGCCTCTCAGCCAGCTCCAGGCTGTCCATTTATAAATTACTTTCAATGGAAGCTCTGAGGATCAAGGCAAGAACAACTCAAAGTTCAGAAAGACCAACAATATTTACTTTTTATTTTCATTTTATATATGCCTCTAGTCTGGGCCTGGAAATATACCTAGCATTCATTTGAGCAGATGTCTGTTATTACTAAAGGTTATTGTTTCATCCTGCAAAGAAGGAGCCCTTTTTTGCCTGACAGTGAGATCACACTGAACACCCTGCTTTTCTGGAGTCTTGTAATTGGGAGCTGCTTAGCAGCAATGTGTGCTTATTTAGGAGATCTGTTGAAGACCCGGGTATTCTCTCATCTCTTGTTTGGTGTGGAAGGTAAGTCCTTCCTGTGGAGTCCCAGAACTAAACAAACTTGTTCAGTTAGGGGGAGAAAAGACCTGGGCAGTGGAATCATCTAAACATGAACCATCTGCGCTGTCATTTTTGTGAATACATTGTAGACTTTCTCCAGAGGCACACCCCGCCTCTTTTGGAAAATGAGAAGAGCCATCAATCCTATAAAGACTGTCAGAGCTAGCTACCAAAGAGTGGAGAAGGAAAAAAAAATTGCTTATTTCTATATCAAGTAGGATAATGAGCCTTCAGCCTTGGGACAGAGACTTCTCTACATGCACTGTTTGAGAAGGAGAAGCAGCAAGGTGTCCTCTGGCTAAGAGACACTATGTTCCCCAAATCAGCTGAAGTTATGGATTCCAAACTCTTATCTTAAGAGTTCAGTAAGGTGAGGACTACTTTGTGGTTCTATTGATAGTTAAAATTTTCTGAGCCAGAATGTTCACCCCTACTCATAATACTCATTTAGAATTTCATGCTCATAATAATTGTAATTTAAAATTCTTTGTGTGCTGTGTAGACCCTGCTGACCTTGAACTTGAAGAGACATGTCTGCCTTTGTATTCTTAATGCTGAGATTAAAGGCATGTTTCTCCAAACCACCATGGTTTATTTGGGCTTTTTTGCCTCTCTTATTATTTTTGCTCATTTTGATTTTCTCTTCTTGTTTTTTTCTTTTCTTTCTTTTTTTTTTTGAGAGAGAGAATGAGAAGTTGGATGGATCTAGGGGTAGAGAAGATCTGGGATGGGGAGGGCTCAAAAGAGGGGAAAAGATCAAAATACACTGTATGAACATAATTTTTAAATAAAAAATTTCTATGTGTGAATGTTGTTCTGAAGTTCAGTGTTGCCCATAGACCTAAGGATATCCCAGGTGTTCTTTATGCTGTGTCAATCCCATAGTGTCCGTGGTGATAAAATAAGGAAAAGTTTTGTTGTCTAGAAGCAGGGCATGCTTAGGCCAGAAGGCCATGGATTGTATAATGACTTAGCTCAATGACAACATACAATGCAGAGCACATAAGACGGAACATCCCCAAAACAGCAGAGCAGAGGACTCCTAACTCAGAGTGCATCCATATAGTCAGGGGAGCACTCAACACTTAGGCTCTTGGTACTTTCTGTCTTGCCCCTAGAACACAAGCAAGACAAGTCTGTCATTGTGGGACCTGAAAATACTCTAGCACAAAAATATACAAAATATAAACAGTCCAGTATTAAAACAAGTGTGAGGCTCTTCTAAGCTGGGACATCCTGAGACACAGGTTGTTTTTTTTTTTTTTTTTTTTAAGACATAAAATATAACCTTTATTATTATTTTACTTTATAAATTTTCTTATTTATGAATAAAGTCACATTTTCTATCCGTGTATATCCTTATTCAAGATCCCTTCCCCCTCCCACCCTCTCAGGTCACTCTCTCTTTGACCTTGGATATAAGAGACAGTGGTCCCCAGCTTCTGGGACAAATTTCTGCTAATGATAGGAAAGTGCAACAGTGATGCTCCCCCCAACCCCTCACCCCACCCCACCCCCATGTTGTCACCAGGTTTTCCTGTCCCTGCTCTACTGTTCCTGTGTTGCAATAGCAGGATTGTCATTCTGAAGTGATCACCATCTTGGGGACAGCTGTCCCAGAATACTGAAGCAGGAGACAATCTCTAGCTGGTGAAGGCATTGAGATGAGGGGCTGTGTGCCCTGGTAGCAAGTATGCAGAGGAAGGAAGGCTGTGAATCTGGAACCGGGTTAGGGAGATTAGATAATGCTTCTCTTGCGTTGGTTTTCCCATCTAGTGACAATCTGAAACTGATCCTTACTATGTTACAACTCTATGAATACACACTGTATGGCCTTCCCTGGATCCATTTATTTGAAGAAAGAACTATTTTAAGGTATATTTTCCTTCTGATACCTGCCAGTCTTTTGGCCCACTGTGGCCCTTGCTGTGTTCTTCGTTTAAAAGGTGTCACTAATGCTTTAGAAGCCAGGAGGAAAGACATCTTCTGTGAACACTGTTCCCCATAGACTCCACTTAAGCAGATGGACTTTAATTTGTCACCAAGCATTGGTAGTTTATCCCCCACCAAACTCCAGCTGCTAGTGTTCAGAGTCAATCTGCTTTAACATCTCTGAAACAAGTCCCTTTTGTCCTGATGTTGATGACTATGTAGATAGCCTTCTCCCTCATAGTTGTTCCTCGTTGCTCTCAAACACAGGGTTGCTGTAGGATACCCCCTGCATGTCAGAGTAGGAGGTCTGGTTCAGTGGGGGCCAACTTGAGTCATTTGCCAAATTCCTTTGCCAAATCCGATACTGGCTCTTTGATTGATAGCCAAAACATCTCTTGACTGCCAGCCACAATGCTCGGTTTTCAATAATGGTCTCCTGCAAGATAAAAGATAAACAAACTTGTGATTTCGGTTACCTAATTCCATAGACCACAATCAGACACTCTTTCAGTGTTCACTTAGATTCAGCTTAACAAAGTCTGGGCTCTAAGCAAATATTAAGAAGTTCTGCCGCTGGATTCTCAAACTTTTCTACTTAGTTGTTAAGAAGATATTTTCAAAAACCTAGAGTTAAGTCGGAAGCAGTCTACCTCAAGTGAGTTCTTGGGAGTCTCACATCTAAATTAAATTTAAAATCATTCAAATTTTATATTTTACACCATACCACATCCAACTTCATGCCTTATAAAATGACATCCAACTACATGCCTTATAAAATGACATTTTATAAAAACTTTTTAGCATCTCAGCACCAAGTATGTGGAAAGAGGCATGATGTGTCTTTGATATACTTGATATACTGCAAGGCACTGCTAACTGTGAGCACAGGCCAATGAAATTTAACCCTCAGTCTTGAGGTTGGAGAAATATAGATTCATTTCATAACTGTAAAACTATGGCCAGGTAATTAGTCTCAGATCTGTGTCCAATTCCCAGCACTGAAGAAGGAAGTCTATTAGCCTGAGCCGGTTGAGTTAGAAATACTAATCCCTTCCTTATATTTGCTGTAAGGATTATACAACTGCCCTTTCAATGCAGGGCAAGACAGGGCAGGGCAGAGGAGGACAGGACAGGACAGGGCATGGCAGGGCTATCACCTTTTACCCCCTCCCCACCTGGACTACTCTTTTAAGTAATGGTTGTGTGCTGAGGCTCTTCTTAACTTGCCTTCTCCTTCACTAAAATGCCTTTTGTAATATTATAAAAGTGATGCATCTCAGAAAACATTCAGGGCTGGAGAGAGACATCAGTAGTTAGGAGTACTAGCTAGCTGCTGGCATCTCTTCTAGAGAACCAGAGTTCAATTTCCAGGACATGGCAGATAACAGTCATCTGTAGGTCCAGATCCAAAGGACCTGTTTGTTGTCTGTCCTCTTCTGTCCTTCTTGGGAGTCACATGCACATGGTGAACAGATACACACACAGGCAAAACACTCATACACATACAAAAGGTTAATTACAAACATGTTGGGCTTCCACAAGATTCCATGAGTTAGTGTGAACCTTAAGGAAAACTACTCATAAGCCAAATCACATAAAAGATGTATGGGTGTGTGTACACACAAATGCATAAGCATGTTCTATTTTATCATATTTTGTCTATAAGTTGAGCATCCTAAATATTTTCATAAATGAAACGGAGAACAAACTAACAAAATTAAAACTGACTTTGATGCCAATCCAGGGTATCTTTTGTGTACTTAGTTAATGAGGAACTATGGGCGATGTAGTTTTCCTGAAATCTGCCCATGTTTGTTTTAGTCTTGTCGTTCATAGTAAAGATTGGAAGCACAGTTTGCCAGAGTCTTCCTCTGAACACTGGTAGGCTTCTTGAAAGGAATCAAGACCCAGAGAGCCATCTTTAGAATCTGGCCAACTTGTTAGTTTACCTTCCCATAACAGGAGAATTGTAATTCTTCTTGGAGCTGGGAGAAGGCAGGGGCATTGGTACCAACTCCAAGTTTTTAAATATAAAAATAGATGTAAGGAACCTAAGCATTTCTTCAAACAAGTTAGATGAGAGAGGAGATCAGGATCTCTATGTTGTGTGGAATTTTATTCCTTCTAGTGTGCTAATTTATACTCCCTTGCCACTCTCCAAAGAGCAGCTGAAGCATTCATTGCTAGTGATCTGTCTTGTGGCTCTGTCTTGTAAATTAAATACATAGCTAAAAGGAAAAGGAAAACTTTGATGAGAAGCCATTTTAAAAAAATAATTTTCTGTAAGCTTTTCCAACTGACTACTCAATTCTTAGGTACTTATGGACACACACAAGCATGCACAGTAAAAAGAAAAAAAAAAGATGGGCATTATTAAAGCCATTTATATCAACTCCTATGCTTCTGAGCAGGCAAGGAGTGAGACCCATATAGTAAGATATAGCTTGAACCCATTTGATTTCTGGGATACTTACTCTAAAATTAGTAGAAGAGCCAGACCTCAGCAGACCAGAAAATACTTAAAATGCTACAAAGGAAACCAGACATAATGCCTCCCCTTGAGAGAACTATGTATAACACAAGCTGGCCAGCAGTATGGATTTAGCTCAATTCACCCACCATTCCTTTACACTTTCTGGCACACATATAGTCACCTAAAGTCATATTGCTGAGTCTGTAACAATCTTTACCTATTTCTTTAGGTTCATTCACCACATGAGGCAAAAAAACATAGAATCTATCAAAGACTCAATAATTCTACTCTATCTCTAAGTACCTTCTGACCACAGAGAACAGGGTTAGTGAACAGCTGGAAGTCATGGGAAAGATGTCTAAGGTGTCTAATTTTTCAATTTCAACGTTACTGGCAACCCCTGGAAAACATGCAGGTGTGTATCTTCATCTCTTACTCAACATGAGAACCAAAGAAGATATCTCACTCTTATGAGAATCAGTGACCCATCCCAACTGTTGGGCATGAACAAGTTCATCGCTACCATTTAATTTAAATGACTCTTACTCAGAACCTACTAGAATTTTAAAGGCAATGATTGCAGGATTAAATGCAATAAAATGTAGGATTTTAAACGCAATAGCTACTAACACAAGTTCTTGTCAGCAGAGCTTAATGGCAAGGGCAGGCATTAACACACAGATAACTTTAGCACATGTCTGTTTATTGCCCATAGATTGTGAGTTCAACCCTTCCTTTACATTTTTCCTGGAAAAATATTCTGGAATATGTCTTAGGGTCAATGAACTGTTGTGGAAAGAACAAATGTATAAAGGCATGATTAAAAGCAGGACAGCAACAAAGGTTAAGAAATGGTGTCTGGAGAGGTGAAGAAGGCTTGTTACTAACATTGTTTATTGTATTTGTTTTTGTATGTGTTTAAGAGGCCTTGGTTCTTTTTTTTTATTTTTGCTTGGTTTGTTTAGGTTTGGTCTTCTGAGATTGAGTCTCCTTGCATAGTCCAGGCTAGCCTCAAACTCTTGATCATTCTACCTCAATTGCCAAGTCCTAGAATTACAAACAGGCAGTAGCACCATGTTCAGATAGATGTATGTCTATTTAATACTTACTTTGTGCTTCTCACTGCTCACATTTCAGTCCATACATATATAAAGTAAGGTGTGATTACTTGTAGCAGTTTATAGCAGAAAGAACCAACCCACAGAAACAGAATAATTTGGTCAAAGTCGAGCATCAGGAAAGAGCGGAAGCCAGGATTCAGACCAGAAGGATTGCCTGAGCCTGTGCTTTTTGCTGACAATATACCAGCTAGGGAAGGATCCCTGTTGGGACACTGTAAGAGACTCGGGCGCTTGGACACCATTGACACCAGTGCTCTTCCTTGTCCACCCAAACAAAAGGACAAGTAAACAATTTAAGCCAATCTGTCTGAGCATGGATTCCCTTACTCAGAATCCCTTTC
Organism: Sigmodon hispidus; assembly: GCA_004025045.1. Taxonomy (NCBI): domain Eukaryota; kingdom Metazoa; phylum Chordata; class Mammalia; order Rodentia; family Cricetidae; genus Sigmodon; species Sigmodon hispidus. The sequence continues at coordinate 154,650 of PVIH01002977.1, forward strand.
TACTCAGAATAGCAATGAAGTCCTAACTAATGAAGAAGTCTGCCGATGTGCCACAGGGAAATTTGTGTTTCCAGGTAATATATTCATATCTGAGGAGATAAAAGTCTGTAAGTACCCTCCCTGTTTTTTTTTTCTGCCTATAAATGGATGTGTTGCCCAGTTGGGCTAGAGACCTGGGCAGGAAGCATGAAAGAACAAAGCAGAGGCTGGTGGTACTGAATGGGATAACCCTTTGGTATGTGAGTCCTGAAGTGCCCACCTCAGTCTAGTTCAGTAAACGTCTTTGCTGTTTAAATTGAACTGACTGGGTTTTGGTAATTGGCCCCTAGCAGACCCAGGGGTCAGGAAAGATTAATGTAGAGGTCAGTCCTGTGACTGTGCCATAGAGGATGAAAGAGAATGTCAGTATGAAAATATGGTGAAATATGTTCCAAATGGAAATAGCAGTCAGAAAGACATGTACATGAGAGTATTCTTTAATTCAGTAGTTCTTAACCTGTGGGCTTTGACCGCTTTGGGGCTAGCATATCAGACATGTTTATTATGATGTATAACAGTAGTGAAATTAAAGTTTTTAAACAGCAATGATAATTTTATGGTTGGGAGCCACCACAACATAAGGAACTGTATTAAAGGACAACAGCATTAGGAAGAGGATGTCCCCTTCTACAAATCAACCTGAGTACACCCACATGAATCTTGTTGCTTTAGAGAATGCACAGCTTGGCATAGTGCTTTCAAAGTATGCTGCCCAAAGCCTTCACGGTAGAATCACCTGTCAACACACAGGTTCTCATACCTTTGAGCCAGACACAGGAAGGGAGGGCTAGATAACGTGTGCTTCCCATTTTACTAAGCCTGCCAGATGAATGTGGTGCCCTCTCGCCTTTAGCATAACATGGTTTAGCCTCCAGAGAGGCTACAGGGCCCTGATTCAGGGCTTGTTTTTCCACTGACGACTGTGGCGGTCTTTGCTCCAGAGATTTTCTCCTCACAGCCCTAGCTGGGAGGTCAGGTTGTGAGGTAGCTGCAACACACTGTAAATGTGGAACACAACAGTTCTACAGTTGAGAGCAAAACCAGAGACAGACAGAACTCTTCTCCACAGATTCCTTCATTAGGTACGAAGGGTGATTATATCTAATACCACTGAGAGAGGAGAAGGAGAAGCAGTTAGAGACAAGAATGGCTACTGAAAATGGAGGACACGGGGCTGAAGAAAGCAAGCTGTGAGAGCTCATTGTGAGGCTCCTTCCCCATCACAGGTGGAAACAATACAAGCTGCTAAATGAAAGAAATTGGATACAAAAAGGCTGAAACCTCTGAAGCAAAATGGTACACACCTACAATTTCAATAATCAATAGGCAGGAAGATTGGGAGTTCAAAGCCAGCCTGAGTTACATTGTAAGACCCTGCCTTTTAAAAACAAGCAAATAAACAAACAAAAAGGAGCTGTGAGGGTGGCTTAGTGGCAGAGTGTTTACCTAGCATGTACAAGACCCTGGGTTCAATCTTCACCACTGAAGACAAAGCAAAAAACAAAGCCATATACAAAAAAAATTTCATTTACTTGAAATGTCCTAAATGGGAAAATCCACAGAGACTGAAAGTGTGTTTGTGGTTGTCAAGGAGGAGAGCAATGGAAGTCAATTGCTAATGAGTTACATGATTTCTTTTGGGGTGATGGAAGGGTTCCGGAACTAGGTAGTGTTTGTGATTGAACTGTCCAATGACTATACTAAAAACATTGAACTATTTACTTTAAAACTGTGAGTTTTACAGTGCACAAGTCATATCTCAATTTTAAAATGTTAATTCTGTTTGTGTCTCTATTGGGGGATGTTAAGAATGAATATAACCTTAAAGATCATGATTGTATCCTTCCTACCACACTTTGCAGATGAGAAGACCAAATGCTTGTTTTTTTCAGCAGACAAAAGCATCCTACACATTGTGCTACACCTTTGCCCATAGAGAAGAAGATGAATCATCACAGTGCAGAACCTTTGCACATTGAAGTTGCTCCATTCTCCAGATCCTCCTAAAGAACTGGGCCCCACTCACACACACAACAACACACAGCCTGAGGGCACTTACCTCCACAGCAAGGGATACAACAAAGTTGGAGCTGATCATGATGAGAATGTAGACTCTCCACAGGACAGGGGTGCCGAGCAACTGCCAGAAGATGAAGAAGGGTTGTTAGTCTTAGAACACATAAGCTGGAAAAGTTTCCATGCTCACTTTATGGATTTATATAAGCTATAAATCATATTAGAAACAAAGAGGGAGAGGGGAAGAGTGCTCAGGGGTCAAGAGCACTTGTGTTCTCTCGGAGGCTCTGAACACCCATATATCAGGGAGCTCACAAACACCTGTAACCCAAGCTCCAGGTGAACTAATTCCTGCTTCTGGCTTCCATGACACCTCATGCTTTGCACAAATTCACACACTGACACGCAGACATACAGGTTAAATAAATTCAGAATAGAAATGGCATGTGTATATGGAACATATTGCATACATATACTTTTACAAACACATAAAACTTGTAAGTGTGGGAAACTCGTGATCAATTATTGTGGCTAGTTTTTCTTTATCTCTTAGTCTTTTATTCTAAATTGTTACATTTTCTAATTTTTGTCACTTTGTGATGAAAACAAATAATAGTAAATTTATCTGCTTTCTCTTTGTTGTTTTGAAGAGAGGTTACAGGGACATGACTTTATTCCCAGGCATCTCTGAGAATACATGTATAGAACCTCCACTGTGGAGAGTGTAGCCATCTGTCCTTTGGAGAACTGGATCAGGCTGCTCTCTTGAGGCTGTGCCTATAGCTTCAAAGCATGTGCCCTTACAAGAATATTTGCCACTGGAGCATGTGGAACTGGAGTCAAGCTCTTTCCGCATTTCCTTTGCCTTCTTTCAACCCCCTTTCAGGCACAGTTTCTGATATATAAGTGTGAGAATAAAGAGATGGATGGATGGATGGATGGATAGATGGATACATAGATAGATTGGCGGGTGGGTGGGTGGGTGAATGTATTGGTGGGTGGGTGGATGATGATAAATGGATGGATAGAGGTAGGAGTAGATGGACCAATGGATAAACTAAGTATACTCTGCTATATATTACTTTTCTTATACGGTGCCTGATATTCTGATGGGAGTAAAAGCTGATGCAATCCCATGAAGAATGATGTTCTTAAAATTACTATTTTAAATCTACTTCTAAGAATTTACTCCTGACATATACTTTGTACATGACTAAAGAGATAAGTACATGGTTCTTTTGCTGTGTCTTTGTAAGTATAACAACTTAGAAACAGTTACATGTTAATTAATATGGGACTGCAATAAGTTATGACATACATAAGCTATAGCATGAAATAAAATACACATGTATATGTAACAAAAATTATATTATCACTAAAAATTATGGAGATTTATGTACTAGTATGACACAATAACCAAAATATACTATTACATAAAAGAAATAAGGTTCAAGGCTGTGTATGTGGTTGTAGCAGCCATGAAAATATTCCACTCAGCTCTCCTGCTGATGGGAAGATAAATACACACAGCTATGAAAATGTTCCACTCAGATATCCTGCTGCTGGGAAGATAAATATTGGCAACCCCAAACACTATACTCAAAATCTATCACAAGCTCACTCTAACACTGTACTTCCCATGGGCTGGCTACTCAGGGCCAGCAAAAGGGGACAGTATGGATTCTCATGAGACTCACTCCTGCCCGTAAGATGCCAGACATTCCTCAGGGACAGTCTCAGCTTAATCCTTGAGTCACTGTAGACGAGACTCTTCTCAAGGAGCCCTCTTTCCTCCCTTTTCTACTTCCCCGGGCTTGATCTCCATGGTAGCATGACGCCTGTCCTCACCTTCCCAGGCTCCTACCCTTTTCTCCCACAGATACCTTCCGTAATGAATTTCTTGCATAACACATTCCACTTTGATAGCAACATCTTAGAATACCGACAAATGTAGTAGTTTGCTACCATTGTGTAAAAATGTGGGAGAAGATTCATCCACATATGAAATACATGTACTTCTCTGCATATGTAGAAAATAAAGTGTGAAAATAAGTAAAATAAATAAACAAATAAGTAACTAATACCATGTGTGGCCTCCAGGGGGAAGCTAGATCAGAAAGGATATTTTACCATATTTACATTTTTTAAAAAAATTAAACCATCTAAATGTATTTCTTATTTTTTTAAATCTAAGTTGTGAAACAACATGATTCAATTCATAATAAACTTCATAAATCTGAGGCAAAGCCCATTTACAATGCATGCATTTTAAAAGATGTAAGGACAGCATGTAATGTTATAATTTCCTTGCCAGAATATTCCACATCTCCTAACATAGACCTATATTTATGTAATGAGAAGGCTTGGTTTTAAACTGAACAAAATGCTTCTTCTCAGCATCTCTTGTAATCTCACTGTCATGAACCTCACACAAGCAAAGCATTTCCTCCTTTATTAATGTGGAGGACCATCCTCTGTGTATGTGTGTATATATATATACATATATATATACATATATATATGAACTTTTTTCTAGTTTGAGTAGGTAAGATTATGGTATCTTTTAGGATTTCAAAGTTGTCTTGTTATATTTTTGAAATGTAAGAGAGCTAGGGGTATAGGAGCAAGCCTCTTTGAAAGCACCTTTTCAGATAAAACTATGAATGTACAGAAAAGCATGATTTTTTCAAAGTAAGTACAGGTTTGAGAATTAACCTAAAGACATTTGCAGGTGAAATTTCTTTAGAAAAGCATTCAAAAAAGAAAATATATAAGTAGATTTTTGCCAGACTTACAGGGGATTTTGTTTTTAATGAAAAATGGTTCAATATTTTTTCAAAGGCTGTCTTTAGTCTCAGAATCAACACTTGATAGGATTTTATTTCCTGATTAGCTTAAGTAAAAACTCAATACAACTCAACATTCTGTTAAACTTTGCTAGTTCCAAAGTACATAACTAGTGTCAGAAGTCCATGTCAGTTCCAACAGTGACCTGCTTTCAGAAGCCAGTGACAGACACCATAATTCCAGAGAGGATACCTACGTCCAAACTCCTATGCATCTCTGGAATATCCGCAAATAGAATGAAAAGACATACACCCATCTGTAAAGTCAGGACAAGCACGAATATATCTGAGGAAACAAGAACACAAGCTATCATTTTAAGAAGACATTGTGTGAAGCCCTAAGTCTATTGATTGATATATTCTAGGTTAATGCTGATTACATTTACTTGACTTTTGCATCCAAATACAGCATAATGAATGAAAGCACTTGTTTCTATACAATAGGTCTCACCTCCACAATTTCTATGCATGTCCTTGACAGGGCATCATATATATATATATATATGTATATATATTATGTTTCAATTAGTACAGGTGGTAAATATAGAGAGAGCAGCAATAGCAAAATGCCCTTTCAATGAGTGCTTTAAAGATATTCAAGAAGCTGGCTTTAATACAAGTCATCTGGCCCAAATCCATTTCTGGAAAACCAGGAATGCCCTAAATACATGAAATTTCAAATTGTGATTATATAAAGATGAACATTCAACTGCTTCTTCATCCCAATAAGAAGGAGATAAAATAATTTTCCTGGGATAATTTTGTATGAGGATATTGATCCTTCAACTTGTGCTCTTAAATTTATACAGTTAGAGGGTTAGGGTTAGGGTTATATATATATATTATATATATATATATATATATAATAAACACATGTCTCAGAAACTAAGCAGGGCACCCGCTTCTCCGAAACAATCTCTCTACCCCAAATTACTCCAGTAAAAGTGTCCTCAATGCTGTATGATAAGCTTCCTTGGACCTGAACCTGTTCTCAGTCTGCCACGACACAATGCCATCCCAGTTGAGGGCTGTGACCCTTCTGGTATCCCTAGGGATGAATCCCAACAAACACTGACAAGGAAATAGTGTTCTTTCTGTTGATCTTCCTAACTTAGACTGATCCCAAGAGAAGTCACTAAAGACAACTTCCGGTGGAGCAATGGGGTGGAAGAGAAAGCTACTCTTTAATAGAAAGAGAGAGGCAGGGAATGAGGACACAGCATGGTTGGGAGTTCTGGAGTGTAAGTGAAGGGACTCTAACTGAGACTCAGCTATGTGACTGGTTCCTGAGGGACCTGATCATGCCTGTTCTAAGGATCAATGATAGTGAGTCACTGTCCCATGGCTCCCATCCAGTGTTACTCACAGTTTGTGTAGGTAGGCTGCCTAAATGGTTTTCCTTTAGAGAACACAAGGGCCACAATGATACAGTTGATTGTTCCCAAAAACCAGATAGTAGTATTCTCAAAGCTTGCAAAGGCGCTGTTACTTCTGGCTCCCTCGGGAACATTTGGAGACATGGTCATTGCTGAGATGCTCTCATTTTTCAATGTGTGGACACTACAAAGGAAACCCAAAAAGCCAATGGAATCCTCAGAACACATTTGCATCTGCTGGGCACCATGACAAATAACATCTGGAGCAAATATTGAATATTTCATAGTTGTCTACATTGGGATAAAGAAGACACAAAAATAAAGGAAAATAAGGGCAGACAAATGTGTACTTTTGATATGTTTGAATAGATTCAACTGTCTACTTGTTCATTCAGTTGTGCATCCATCATGTATGTGAAGGATGCAGGGGTATGGGGAAGATGAGTAAATTTTGATTCTTCCCTTAGGAGATTTTGAACTCTGTTAAGTAATACATAGGATGACATAATACTTTATCATTGAACAGGGACAGTTTTGAAAGAAAAAGATTTTGATCATTTCACCAGATATGGCTTAAACTTGGACAAACCAGGGAATTTCTAACACCTAGCCACTCTCATTATTAAAAAACACAGCCAAAGGTATGCCACAAAAGGATGGATGGTTGTTGAAATTTTCCCAAAAGACTTAAAGGAACTGAAATCCTCAGTAGGTGAAGACCTGTTGGCCTCCCTTGATGTAGGCCAGACAATGTTTGATAATAATCGGACTTCAAAGAGCTGGATTTGAGGCCATGCTGATACCTGTGCAACTCCAGGAAATACCAAGGCTGCTTCTGTACAAGGATGAAGCCCACGATGTGCATGACCAAACTCAGAAGGATGTTGATGATAACTGAGAGCAGCAGAGGTGGGGAGATCAGCCGCCCCGCAGGCCTGAAAGGCACTAGCTTGGGGTTGGCACCATTCAGAGTCACTACAAAATAAATTCAAAGTTTACATGTCTGAGAGCAAGGTTTATGTGGTAAGGATGGTGTGTTCAATGCATCTGTCAACCCTCCATCTGAGAAGCTTCTATTTGCAGCAGATGATGATGAATACAGAGACCTGTAACCGATCAAAGCAGAGAATAGCAGACTGTGGAGTGCTTAGTCCTAAGTGAGACATCTGTATCACAGTCCATTCTCCCAAAACTCTGGGATCTTTGCAAAAGAGAGGCAGAAAGAATGTACAAGTAAGAAGTAATATATTATTACAGGAAATTTTTTTGGGGGGTGGCACACTGAGCTCAGAAAAAATCACACACATTGAGGCTTAATCTTAATGATAAATGGCCAGCCTTAACTTGTCTTGTTTCTGGCCAGCTTTCCTTAACTTAAATTATTCTATCTATCTTTTGCCTCTGAGCTTTTCCTTTTCTGTTCCTGTATACTTTTCTTTGTTTTTTAATTTATGACTTGATGTGTAGCTGGGTTGATGGCCCCTAGAGTCCTTCTTCTTCTCTGGCTACGTCTTTTTTTCTCCCAGTTTTCTCCTATATATTCCCTCTGCCTTCCTATTTGTTCTCCTGCATTACTATTGGCCATTCAGTTCTTTATTAGACCAATCAGATGTGTTAGGCAGGCAAAGTAAGACAACTTCACATAGTTAAACAAATGCAGCATAAACTAACGTAACTTACAATAATATTCTACAACAGTAGATGGCATTGGTTTTTGGACACAGAGGGCAGCTGTACATAGGCTCACACAGCAGTTATGACAACATGCATAACATCTGGGCAAGTGCAAGCCAGACCAAGTCCCAGCATGGAAAGGGAAGCTGGGCATAAAGTCCCCCTCCTAGGTGAGGAGCTATCCAAACCTGATAGCAGCTAAGAGACACAAGACAGTTTTCTTAAGCATGTATCTCCAACTAAGGCAATAATGCCCCAATGGAAGACCACTGATACAATAATATTTGTGCAGCACAAATAATCTAGATGGGTTTATTTTTTAAAGGACACAAAGTTCTATGGGAAGGAAGGAGAGTGAGTCTTACAGGAGTTTGGTGGGAGGATGAATGTGATTAAAAAAAAAAGTCACTGGTGTTGGAGAGATGGCTCAGCAATTACAAGCACTAGGTACTCTTCCAGAGGAACAGAGTTCAATTCCCAATACCCACATGGTCACTCACAATCATCTGTAATTCCAGTTCCAGGGGGGTCTGATACCCTTTTCTGGCTTCTGCAGGCACCAGACTCACACATGGCACACAGACATACATGCAAGCAAAACACCTATACACATATAAATAGGCAAGTAAATAAGCAAATGTGGTACAAAATTGTTAAAGAACTAATAACTTGAAAAATGAATGATATAACTGCTCTGGTACAAACATGGAAAGAAATAGACAGCTTCAAGCACATTCTAAACTGGGAAAACAAAGCAGTAAATGGTTCCAAATTCAAGTCATAAGGAAGTTTCAAAAGAGCAGACAGGACAGTTACAAGATGCCCTTTTTTGTCCTATTAAGTAAGCAAAGACTATTAAATGATAAGAAATAAAGATAGCATGCACCCTTTTGTAAACATTTGTAGGAATGTGAATTGAAACAAAACTTCATGGTCATAAAGAAATAAATATGAAAATAAAAAATTTTCAATTTTAGTTTTCACTTTGAAAAATTTATTCTAATCAAAGAAGTTAAAATTTCCAAGCAATGTTTATTATGACATCATCAATATCATTATATAGCACAATCACTGTAGTGGTAGGATTGTACGCTGTTCTATTGAAAATATTTGTCCCACCTTCTGGTTTAATAAAAAGCTGACTGACCAAAAGCAGACAGGAAGTGTGGGCGGGGCTACCAGACTAAGAAAACTCTGGGAACATCTCAGAGCAGAGCAAAGACAATAGAGAGATGCCAGGAGACAACACAGAGGAAAGAAGCTGAAATGCTGCTCTAAGAAAAGATACCGAGCTGCATGGCTGAACAAGATAAGAATCGTGGGTAAGTTTAAGAGTAAATAGTTAGAAAGTTATATGCCTGGGACCTAGGTCATTCAGCATAAAATTAATGTAAGCACCTGTGTGTCTTTGTGGCACTACGGGATTGCCAGTCAGTGGGTCAGAATCTCAGGACATGACCTGAAAGTCTGGGCCAGAAACCTCAAAAAACACACTGTGAAGAAATGATCCCCAATGTTTAATGGTGTCACTAACATGGAGAAGGTATACGGAAAGCTCCCATCTCCCCAGAGAAACATTGAAAAATATGTAAAACCATCCAAATCAAAGTTTTCCAGAACTCTGGAAAACATAGAAAAGTTTGTAGCAACAAAGCAGTGAGTGTATTAGAAAAAGAAGGGGGTGTATTTAAAATAGTAAGGATTTTTAACTCTTTAAAAATATTTTAATGCTCACTCACTCATTCACTATTTATTTGTATTTTCTTTATTTATTGCATGTGCGCCCACAAGTACGCACCATGGTGTGTGTGTATAAGTAGGAGATAACCTAAAAGGGTTTGTTCTTGTTTTCTTTTTCCACCTTGTGGATTCTACAGATAGGACTCAGGCTTTCAAGCTTGGCAACAAGTGTTCTTACCCAATGAACCACCTCACTAAAATTACAGGAGAGTTTTGTCACATTTCTGTATGTGCCTACCCTAATCCTTCACCTTAGGATCAGTCTTGAATATGCTACCCTGCATTCCCTGAGATGATCTCTAGTCCCTAGTCACAAAAGCTGCACAGCAGACTTGACCCCCAGGTTCATGAGCAGGTCTATCACAAGGTCCCTGGCAACTACCAGAAGAAATAATTGCAGATTTTCATCTCCTTTTCAGTTACTGTGAGACTCCTTATACTGAATTCCTTCAGGACAAAAATAAAAATAAGCCAACATACAGTGCTTACAAATACTATAAGGTAACATCTCAAAATTGTCTCTACAAAAGATAAAATATGCAATAGGAATAACACAACCAGTGAAATCTGAGGAATTATGGAGAAATGAGAACACCCAAAAGGATCTGTAATCTGTGTATGTCTTGGGATATATGTCTAGACATATGCTTGATGTTTGGTTCATGATTGCAGACCCAAAGCTTACAACTCTGCATGGTCTCTAGTTTCAAGTGTGGGTCCATCAAGTGCTAAGTACACATGCCAGCAAGAGCCAATCTGCAAAAGCTGAAAAAGCTACCCTGCTCATTTATTTTTTAACTGCTGGAGTTCAAAGATGTCTCTGTCAAAACATAAGCTAAAGAAACAAAGAGAGCAATAGCTACTCATTACAGCAATATGACTTTGCAAATACAATTTGGGGAACTCAGTAATAAATGGATAATTATAACTTGACCAATAGCAAAACAAAACTATCAAATTTAAAAAAGGAGGTTAATCTTATATCCAAAGTTACTGTGTATATACAATAATGCTCAGAACAAAGTGAGCTAAAAGAAATCACCACTGAAGTATCATACATCAGATAACAGAAAAAGGTAATATATATGATATATATGGAATACATATCTACTGAATATTTGTCTACAATATGAAATGAATTTCTGATCCATGATGCAAAAATGCAACAAAGTATCATGTTAGGTAAAAAAAAGGGAAACCAAGGGACAAACTATATGAATTAATATATATAAAATATGTGAAAGAGGCAAATTAGCTCAAATAAAAAGTAGAGGAGAAACCAGCAGAGATTGGAAGAGAAAGCTGGAAGTACTTGATGGGTGGTTAAGGTATCTGTTTGGGAGCAATTGTGATGAAGGTTGCATGGAATTTTTAATAAAATTAGTATTTCATAATAATATGCTTAAAATAAAAATTTTATGCTATATGTATATTTTACAAAAAGTGTAATAAAATTTAAAAACTGTTTTCAAAGTAACTGAAAATATTTTTACAAAACAGCAAACCAACATGGTGGTACATTCTCATCTTCTCCAGACTTTGGAGTATGAGAAAAGAATCACAAATATGAAGGAAGCCTGAATTATACAGCACGACCTGATCTCAAGGGAAAAAAATTCAAGATGTGTTACAATAGAGCTAACATAATTTAAATTCTTGGTTCATAAGGAAAAGACTGGAAGAAATGCATCAGAACTATAAAAATGTTTAGCACTGAATGGAACAATGAACTAACCTTCCTTGTTTTCATTAAAAACAAATTTAGAAATACATATATGCCCTCTCTGGGAGTGCAGTCAATCCCTAGAGTCTGATCTCGACTCTCCCTAGTAGACAGGAACTAGGCTTTGGCTGTGAGGGGCTACTACAGCGACACCTATAACGGGGATCTTGTATGACCTGGCCCCACATCCAGGGCGAACTGCATCATCAGAGGACTGAGGCTTTGAAATTCAAACCCCTGTCCAGAGCAGAGTCAGAGATCAAGTAGACCCCTTGCTCAGAGGAGACAAGACGCACACAAGACCTCTTGCCCCAAATGACTAGGAGCTGACTAACAGTGAACCACTGAAGCCATGGGCAGACACCAGTGCAAAAATACATATAACATTATAAAGAACAACAAGGCAGCACCAGAAGAAACTGGTGGTTCAACAACAAGACCAGAACAGAGCAATGAAAAGGAAACAACATCAAAAACACCTTTATAAAGATTATTGAAGCCTTCAAATAATATATAAAAAAATTCCCTTAAAGAAATTGAAGAAAATACAAACAAAAAATTGGAAGAGATGAACAAATCTTTGAAAGAAAACCAAAAACAAGTAAACAAAAAACTGAAAGAAGCATTCCAGGAACTAAAAACTGAAATAGAATCAATAAAAAAAAGGCATAACATGAGGCAAAGGTGGAAATAGGAAACCTGAAGAAAAGAGCTGGGACTACAGATACAAACATAACCAACAGAATCCAAGAGATGGAAGAGAGAATCTCTGGAGTGGAAAACTCAGTAGTGGAAATGGATGCATCACTCAAAGAAAATGCTAAAACCAAAAAAGTCCTAACACAAAATATTCAGGAAATCTGGGTCACCATGAAAAAACCTAACCTGAGAATAATAGGAATAGAAGAAGGAGAAGAATACCAGCTCAAAGGCAATGATAATGAATTCAATAAAATCATACAAGAGAACTTTCCTAACTTAAAGAAGAAAATGCCTATAAAGATACAAGAAGCTTACAGAGCACCAAATACATATGACCCCAAAAAAGGCCCCTCACCACATAATAATTAAGCCACAAAACATAGAGAACAAAGAAAACATTTTAAAAGCTGCTAAAGAAAAGTGCCAACTTACCTATAAAGGCAGACCCATCAGAATAACACCTGACTATTCAATGGAAACAAAGAAAGCAAGAAGGGATTAGTCAGAAGTGATACAGACACTAAAAGAGTATGGCTGCCAACCTAGACTGTTATACCCAGCAAAATTATCAATCACCATAGATGGAGTAAATAAGATGTTTCATGACAAAGTCAGACTGAAACAATATCTATCAACTAATCCTGCTCTCCAGAAAGCATTAGAGGGAAAACTTCAACCTAAGGACCCCAGATACAGCCATGAAACCACAAACAATCAATAATCCCACAGAAGAAAATCCCAGAGAAAGGAAATGCATACAAGCTATCACCAAAAATAACAGGAAATATCAATCAGTGCTCACTAATATCCCTTAATATCAATGGACTCAAGTCACCTATAAAAAGACACACACTAAAAAGATGAATACAACAACAGAAGCCATCTTTCTGCTGCATACAAGAAACACACCTCAAACACAAAGACAGACACAGGCTCAGAGTTGTGAAAAGTTGGGGAAAGATTTTTCAATCAAATAGCCTTAGAAATAAGCTGGGTGTTTGTTTCTAATATCTAAAAAAGTAGACTTTAAAGTAAAATCAATTAAAAGGGACAAAGATGGACATTACTTATTCATGGTGGGAAAAATTGGTCAAGAGGAGATTTCAATCCAGAATATTTATGCCCCTAATATAAGGGCATCTATCTATGTAAAAGAAACACTACTAAAGCTCAAATCCCACAACAATTCCCACACCCTAATAGTGGGAGACTTCAATACCCTACTTTCATCCTTAGATAGATCAACTAGACAGAGACTTAACAGAGAAATAAGAAGTCTAAAGGGAGGCTATGATGAAAATGGTTTTAATAGATATTTACAGAAGCTTCCATCCAAATGCAAAGGAATATACATATTTCTCAGCACCATATGGAACTTTCTCTAAAATTGACCACATAATTGATCATAAAGCAAATATCAATAGATACAAAAAAAAAGGAAATAATCCCTTGTATCATACTGGACCATCAGGGCCTAAAGTTAGAGTTTAGCAACATCAAAAATCACAGAAAGCCTACCAAGTCATGGAAAGTAAACATCACTCAACTCAACCACGGCCGGGTCAAGGAAGAAATTAAGAAAGAAATCAAAGACTTCCTAGAATTTAATGAAAATGAATCCACAAAGTACCCAAACTTGTAAGAGACAATAAAAGCAGTCTTAAGAGGAAAATTCATAGCACTAGATGCCTATATGAAAAGCATAGAGAAATCCCACACTGGAGAACTAACAGCCCAGCTGAAAGCCTTATAACAATTAGAAGCAAACTCACCAAGAAGGAATAGACGGCAGGAAATAATCAAATTTAGAGCTGAAATCAATACAATTGAAACAAAAAGAACAATACAAAGAATCAATGAATCAAAGAAATGGTTCTTTGAGAAAGTCAACAAGATAGATAAATCCTTATCCAAACTAACCAAAAAGGAGAAAGAGTATCCAGATTGACAAAACAAGAAATGAGAAGGGGGACATAGCAACAGACTCACACGAAATTCAGAGATTTATCAGGCTATACTTTGAAAATCTATATTCTGCCCATCTGTTCTGGTTCCGCTTCCAGGACCGGGTGCTGTCTGCAGAGTAAGTCCCAGCGAACTCTGTAGCAGGTGAAGATAAAGTATGCCTGTCACCATACCCACAGCTGCTACTGAGGGAATTTGCACAGCTACCCACCTCGACCTCAAACTGAGCAAACAGATAACTTCTGGGGTCTCTGAAGGGCAGATTCAGACCCTGCCCAGAGAGGTGACAGGAGGCACACGAGCCCAAGTGCCACAACTGACCAGGAGCCATCTAATCGTGAACCACTGAAGCCATGGGCAAACATCAGTGCAAAAAATTACATAATAATACAAAGAATAACATGTTAACTCCAGAGGAGAGTGGCAATCTTACAAGTACAAGACCTGAACTGAGCAATGAAGAGGAAACAGAAGGAAACAACACCAAAAATTCCTTTTTGATGATCATTGAAGCTCTCAAAGAAGATATAAAAAATAGCCTTAAAGAAATGGAAGAAAATACAAACAAAAATTGGAAGAGATAAACAAATCTGCGAAAGAAACATGCCAGGAACTAAAAGCTGAAATAAAAGCTGAAATAGAAGCAATAAAAAAGGCTCAAAAGGGGCAAAGATGGAAATAGAAAATCTGAAGAAAAAAGCTGGAACCACAGATACAAGCATAACAAACAGAGTTCAAGAGATGGAAGATAGAATCTCTGAAGTAGAAGACTCAGTAGCTCAAATAGATATATCAGTCAAAGAAAATAGTAAGACTAAAAAAGCCATAACTCAAAATGTTCAGGAAATCTGGGACACCATGAAAAGTCCTAACCTGAGAATAATAGGAATAGAAGAAGGAGAAGAATACCAGCTCAAAGGCACAGATAATGTTTTCAATAAAATCATAGAAGAAAACTTCCCTAACCTGAAGAAGGAAATGCCTATAAAGATACAAGAAGCTTACAGAACACCAAATAGATATGACCCCCCAAAAAAGTCAGCATCCCACATTATAATCAAGCCACAAAACATACAGAACAAAGAAAAAATTTTAACAGCTGCAAAAGAGAAGGGCCAACTCACACATAAAGGCAGACCCATCAGAATAACACCTGACTATTCAATGGAAACAATGAAAGCTACAAGGGCTTGGTCAGAAGTTATACAGACACTGAAAGAGCATGGCTGCCAAACTAGAATACTATACCCTGCAAAATTATCAATCACCGTAGATGGAGTAAACAAGGTATTTCAGGACAAAGTCAGACTGAAGGAATATCTATCTACCAATACAGCACTACAGAGAATATTAGAGGGAAAACTCCAACCTAAGGACCCCAGATACACCCATGAAATCACAAACAATCAATAATACCACAGAAGAATACCCTAGAGAAAGGAAATACAAACAAGTTACCACCAAAAATGGGAGGAAATATGAATCAATGGTCATTAATTTCCCTTAATATCAATGGTCTCAACACTCCTATAAAACGTCACATATTAACAACATGAATACAACGACAAAAGCCATCCTTCTGCTGCCTACAAGAAACACACCTCAACTGCAAAGACAGACACAGGCTTAGAATAAAGGGTTGGGAAAAGATTTTCCAGTCAAACGGTCCTAAGAAACAAGCAGGAGTTGCAATCCTAATATCTAACAAAGTAGACTTTAAGCTAAAAGCAATTAAAAGGGACCAAGATGGTCACTACTTATTCATCACAGGAAAAATTGGTCAAGAGGAGATTTCAATCTTAAATATTTATGCCCCTAATATAAGGGCACCTACTTATGTAAAAGAAACACTGCTAAAGCTCGAATCCTACATCAATTCTTACACCCTAATAGTGGAAGACTTCAATACCCTACTTTCAACCCTGGATAGAACAACCAGACAGAGTCTCAACAATAAGGAGTCTAAAAGAGATTACGATGCAAGTGGATTTCATAGATATCTACAGAACCTTCCACTCAAAGGCAAAGGAATATACATATTTCTCAGCTCCTCATGGAACTTTCTCCAAAATTGACCACATAATGGTCATGAAGCAAATATAAACAGATACAAAAAAATGGAAATAATCCCTTGTGACATATTGGACCATCAGGGCCTAAAGTTAGAGTTCAACAACATCAAAACCCAAAAAAAGCCTACCAACTCATGGAAACTAAACATCACTCAGCTGAACCATCTCTGGGTCAAGGAAGAAATTAAGAAAGAAATCAAAGACTTCCTAGAATTCAATGACAATGAATCTCCAACGTATCCAAACTTGTGGGACACAATGAAAGCAGTCTTAAGAGGAAAATTCATAGCACTAGATGCCTATATGTAAAACCTAGAGAAATCCCACACTAGAGACCTAACAGCGCAGCTGAAAGCCTTAGAACAATTAGAAGCGAGCTCACCTAGAAGGAGTAGGCAGCAGGAAATAATCAAATTTAGAGCTGAAATCAATACAATTGAAACAAAAAGAACAATACAAATAATCAATGAATCTAAGAGTTGGTTCTTTGAGAAAGTTAACAAGATAGATAAGCCCTTAGCCAAACTAATCAAAAAACAGAGAGAGAGTGTCCAAATCAACAAAATGAGAAATGAAAAGGGGGACATAACAACAGACCCCCAGGAAATACAGAGAAATATCAGATCATATTTTGAAAATCTGTATTCCACAAAAATGGAAAACCTAGAAGAAATGGACAGCTTTCTGGACAGGTACCATCTACCAAAATTAAATGAAGATCAGATTAATTACTTAAACAGGCCTATAACCCTTAAGGAAATTGAAGCTGTCATTAAAAAACTCCCCAAAAATAAAAGCCCTGGTCCACATGGTTTCAGTGCCGAATTCTGCCAGACATTCAAAGAAAAATTACTACCATTACTCCTCAAACTGTTTCACACAGTAGAAACTGAAGGAATATTGCCAAATTCCTCTTATGAGGCCACAATCACCCTAATATCCAAGCCACTTAAAGACACAACAAAGAAGGAGAATTACAGACCAATTTCCTTCATGAATATTGATGCGAAAATTCTCAACAAAATTTTGGCAAACCATATACAACAATGTATAAAAGATATCATCCACCACGACCAAGTAGGCTTCATCCCAGAAATGCAGGGCTGGTTTAACATATGAAAAACTGTAAATGTTATCAATAATATAAACAAACTAAAGGAACAAAACCACATGATCATATCCTTAGATGAGGAAAAAGCCTTTGACAAAATCCAACACTCCTTTATGATTAAAGCCCTGGAGAGATCAGAAATACAGGGAGAATACCTAAATATAATAAAGGTGATTTACAAGAAGCCGACAGCCAGTATCAAACTTAATGGAGAAAAACTCAAAGCAATCAAACTAAAATCAGGAACTAGACAAGGATGTCCTCTCTCCCCTTATCTATTCAATATAGGTCTCGAAGTTTTAGCTAAAGCAATAAGGGAATGAAAAGATATTAAGGGCATACAAATTGGAAAAGAAGAAGTGAAGCTATCTCTATTTGAAGATGATATGATTGTATACATAAGTGACCCACAAAATTCTTCCAAGGAACTGCTACAGCTGATAAACACCTTCAGCAATGTAGCAGGATACAAGATTAACTCAAAGAAATCAGTAGCCCTTCTATACACTAAAGATAGAAGAGCTGAAAAAGAAATAAGGGAAACATTACCTTTCATAATAGCTGCAAATAGTATTAAATACCTTGGAGTAACTATAACCAAAGAAGTAACAGACCTATTTGACAAAAA